>AYEL01082089.1:0-36204 GCA_000484575.1 Olivierus martensii | reverse complement strand
ATTTTATAATTTGAATAATTTTATTTAAACTTAATTTCTTTTACTATTTATTTAAGTAATACTAATTATTTTATAAGTTGTAAATTTAATATATAGTTATTTTCAATATTTTTATTCTTTTTTTGGGGGTTTGTTTTGATATTAACATATCATGAATATGTACTGTATTACTAATATTAATATAACATAACATTAAATTAATAAACGATGAAAATTTTTATATTTTGATGAAATATTTTATTTTTTAATGTAATAATTTGTTAAATTATGCTGATATATAAATTGCATAATACTATATTCAGGAAAACTATAATAAAATTATATTCAAAATTAAAGTTGATATTTACTGTATTTATGAAATTTTGTGAAACTGTTCAATTTTCTATACTTATAGCTAAAAATAAAGCATGAAATTAAATATAATCTCAATTTTTAATGTTATATTACAAGTGTTGAAAATATGAAAACAAAGATGATAATAAGAGACTATAGTCAATTTTACTGAAAATGATGAAAACAAATACAGAAAATATGTAATTAATTTTTCATTTTATAATTTTATTCTTATTAGAATACAATGAAATGCAGTAAGAATCTGAAAACTTATAGTCTGTATGCTAAGAGTTTACCTTTAAAAAACATCACATAATGAAGACAGAAAAATTGCTTAGCTGTTTCATAGCAGTTAACTTATAGTCTGTATGCTAAGAGTTTACCTTTAAAAAACATCACATAATGAAGACAGAATAATTGCTTAGCTGTTTCATAGCAGTCAATAAGAAGACATTACTTTTTCAATGTTTGTTATAGAGTAATAAAAATTTTTTAAATCTGGTTATAAATTTATTTTTGTAAAACTATCTTTACTCCAATCTCTATTTATTTTAATACTAAAATAATGAAATACTTAATTTTTATTGATTTTTTTTTAATTACATATATATATATAAAAATCAATATTTTTATATTTTTTTTTTTCCTGTGCATGAAATCATGTACAGCTTCTCCCTGACTTGCATAATATTCAACTTATATAAATTTGACCTTACATAAAATATATTCCACAACTTTTTTAATATTTTTTTCAAATATATAGCATAAGCATATCTATTGTATTTATAAGTTACACATTTGAATATGTTAGTTTACATTACTGAAATATTATACAGTGGATTCTGTTTAATTGGGCCACTGGTTAACTGGGGCAGCTGCATAATTGGGCCAAATCTCAAAAAACAGAAATCAAACTAATAAACTAATATATAATTTAAATGCTTAATTGGGACAGTAGCAGAAAAGAAATTTTCAATTTTCGATATATTTTAGGGATTTTTCGAAAGTATGGCAACACTACGTACACTAATACTTGTTGTGTGCTTTCTTAAAAAAAATCCTTATATAAAAATTATAACAACATTTTATTGTACAGGTAATTTTTCAGGTTAAACCTTTCTACAAGACAATACAGACTAACACAATGGGGCAAGTCGTTTCTTTGTGTCCTATTACATACACATCATCGACACACACTCGCTGCACTAATATAAACATCCATTCTTCAGTAAAATTATAAGTAAATATCATTGTTGATAAATAATACATAACAATACTGTATTCGGCAACACTAGTGTGATGAGAATCAGTTATCTATTGTCATGCATCTGTCAATTAATGATTCTGGTTAAGAGTCTACTGTACTGTACCTAGCAATATTCATTTACAGCATTGATTTTATTTAAAATTTTTTAATTTTTACCAAGATGTCAAGAAAGAATTTTACACTTTCAATTAAAATTGCTTTGCTGGATAAAATTAAAAGCCAGCCATTTAATACAAGCCATCATAAACTCGCTGAAATAAATCAAAATCTACCATAGCGTGTCTCCTACAATAAGAAAATCAACTGCGTGAGAAGTGGGCATTACAGAAAGAAATTCCAGGAACATTCAAAAGAAAGCATGATGAAAGGATCCAGAAGTCGAAGAAGCATTAGATCAATGGTTTTCTATAGTTAGCGGGCAAGGCATGAATATCAGCGGCCCAGTGTTGAAGATGAAGTCAGAGTTCAGTAAAAAACTAATAATTAGGTACCTATTTTAATAAAGCATTAAAATAGGTACCTAATTATTATTTTTACCTATTATTTATTTACCTACAAATTACATATTTTATTTTAGAATTTATTACTACTTCGTTTAATTGGAGCAGCCACTTAATTAGGCCAAAATGGCTTAGTCCCAACATGTCCCAATTAAGTGGAATCCACTCTATTACTTATTTATATTTTTGTATATTGTTTGTTGGTATGATATTGTTCCATGCAGCAATTCTTCCCTTTCAGTCAAGGAACAATATGGAGCCATAACATTATATCAAATATATATGCAATCATTATAGTCATATAGCTCTGCAAGTCTAATTCATTTTTCTGACTTACATAAAATTCAACTTCATATATTTCTGAAAATGTAATCTTTATGTAAGTTGGGGAATAGCTGTACTTAATTTTTACACAAAATTTGCAGGTCTGAAAAGTATGCAAATGCAAAACGACAATATAAAAAAAAACATGTAGAACACAAAACTTTCTTCAGATCATTTATTACTGACAAGACTATTCAAAAAAGTATTTGCTTTCACTAATTGAATAAGAAAGGCAAATTCTCAGTATACAGATTAAACAGTTTATTTGATAATCAAAATACAGTTTAAAACATAATACTTACAGTTTTCATAAATGGATTTGGCACTGTCCCTGATATGATGAGAACATGGTAGGCTGAAGAACAAGAAAACAATATATTTTGTATTTAAATTTTTAGCTTGAACTTGCTACTTTGACATTAACATTGACAGCAAAAACTAAGCTGACACACTAAGCTGAATAATTTAACCATAATCTAAATCTTGTATTCATAATTAAAATGCCCTCATGTTCTTGCCATTAATTTTTTAATACTGAAAAGGCATGCTTCCAAACTCCAAAATAAAAATACTTTCAAAAAAGTAAATATGAAATTTTTAATTGTTATTGTTCTGGAAAGTTTACCATTTTATCCAATGATAAAAATAACTTATTTTGTAATCAAAAAAAGCATAAGTGATAGTTATTAAGCCTATATGTATAGATGTTCCCTTCATAAAAGAAAATGATTCAAATACAATAACAAACAAAAGTAAATTTCCATTTATACCAGTATAACATAGTGCAATGCAATTTAATGATAATCTCTTTCTACTTTATAAAAGCATAGTAAATTTTAGGAGAGTACATTTTGCAATAGCATAAAATGGTAATATGGTAATTCACTTTTGTTGAAAAATATATGTTTTATAAGAAGTCGGAAATGCTATCGTCATTATTTTAGCTAAGAAATGTACTGTTATAAGCAATTAGGTTTTCATAAGATATTTCAATAACTCCAAAATGCATGTATTTAAAGCCATTCTGTTTCATCAAATATGCACATATAAGAGCTTTCTTGTTAAGTTTTGACAAGTGTGCATTTTTGGGGAAAACAGATAATTGTAAGAAAGAATGAAAACATTTTCTGTGAATAACATAAGAAAATATACTTAAATATGTTTTGGACCAAAAGAAGAAAGATTCAAGATGTGTATCTTTGTCTCAATTCATGCATATGTCTAATTTTATGTTTTTATTTTGCATTTTGGGTAGCTGCCTATTCAATTATTCTTATTTAAATTTCTGAATATATCACTTCTAATAACTTGGAATTATGTTGATATCTTCTTTTACATACAAAGTCTTTTATTTTGAAATGAAAATAAGAAAGATTAACTTCCAATAAAAAAAGATGGATGAGTTTTCACATGAACAGAGTTTTATTCAGCATAAGATAGCAATAATTTTATTAAAATATCATTTCCATAGAATGTACTTCACTAATGCTACTCTTTTGTTAGTAAATAATCTAGCTTTAATTAAAGTGAAAACAAGAATTCATTCTCTTTCATTTCAAAAAATATTATATTTATTTCTTTTGTAATAAGATTTTTTTAATCCAAATAAAATATCTAAAATTATTTAAATTACTTATTAAATTTTTACTTATTTAGATATTTAATAACTTAAATAATAATGAAGACAATTTTATATTATTGAAATGAAAGCAATGAATTGAGTTACTTTTTACAAATATATTTTCAATACACATATATATACACACATACACACCCACACTGTATATATAAAATATGTTTATAAATTTGTATTCATATCCAAACATTATAATATATTTGATATGTTTCATATTTTTTTGCAGATTTAATAGATTATCCATTAAATCTGCAAAAAATATGAAACATGAAATGTATGAACCACTTTGTATCTACTACTTTCATCCCTAATATATAGCAAATTATATATTTTCAAATATATATACAGTGTATTCTATATGTATACATGATATGTATATATATATTTTAACAATTTTTTAAGTTTTTAAAAATTAACTTGTAGGAAAAACACTTTTCATATTACAATCTCACAAAAACAGTACATACATGCAATCATATGCACATATAGGAAAGAATTATTTCAAAATTATAAATGTGATTGATTAAAAAATCTAAAATGAATGATTAATAAGATAAAAATTAAAATTTAATGACCAGAAACTCATTTTAATAATGATAATTTGACTTTCATATTTGTATTTCTAGTCAAACTATCAATTTAAATACTTTTAATATGAGACAGAAGAAAGGCTTTACCTTTAATCAGATGTTCATTGTTTTAGTCCTGACTGCTTTTTGGATATGATGATTTTTGACTGGAAATGAAAGCGGAATACTTGGTTTTGGAAATAAGTTTAATTTCTAATAAATTTAAAAAATGGAATAATTTGAAAGAGAAGTTGAAAACTGCTTTACCTATTCCTGATTCCACTGTAATAATTTAATTATACTTCCTCCATAATTAAATTATATTTACATATAAAAAAACTTCATATAAAATAAAAATTTGATAGGTGTTTGTTATCATTTCTTCTTTATATAATTTTAATATTTTGTATATTTAAATCCATTTATTTAAAAATATCTAGAAAAACCTTAATGATTTAATGTAAAATATATTTTTGCAAAACAGATGTAAATAATATAAAATACAAATTTTTTTACCAAACTATTTAAAAATTTTTCCTTCAAATTTTACTTAGAAATTCTTTGAATTAAATTTCAGTTTGAAGTAAGTATTTATGGATATTTTCAGGCATATTGTGAATTATTTTTCCTTTATAATTATTGTAATAAAGATTAACTGAAACATTAATTATAATATTACAAATTTTAAACTAAGATTACAAATCTATATTAAACTTAAAAAATAAATACTTTTTTCTCAAAAATTACATATGAAAAAATAAATAATGATATTACTAAATAAATAAAACTCTCTATTAATATTTTCATCCAAATTAAATGGTTATTGGATATTTAACAGAAATAAAGAACTCAAAACTTTAAATAGAATACAGATTTAACTATAATATTCACAATTAAAATAATTTTAGCATAGTTTCTTTTTCTTTTCATCTAAAATTTTTATATGGTACTAAATTTTTATAAGTTGAATTATTCTATTTACAGTTCAATATATGAGACATTTATATGAATATGCCTGAAATCCTCTCCAATTTTACAAAAAAATTAGCATTAAAATTGATAGTTTTTCAAAACTTTCATATCTAAATATCATATCTATCTTCTTGATTTTTTTAATATATTCTATTGATTTTTATATATTATAAAATATATTAAAAAGCCTTATTGATTTCTTTTCATTTATACAAATTTGTATAACTTCAACAACATATTTAATTTTCTAATTTAAATAATAATAATATATTTTTTCCTGGTTCAGCCACTGAATATGTAAAATTTTTTCTCAGATCTTTATATTGATGATTCTTTATCTCCTTTATGAGATCCTTTATATTTATCCTCTTTGTTTTATGAGATCCTTTATATTAAATATTAGTTTATAAGTCATTATTTAAATTTTCAATAATCTACGTCTTTTAAAAAAACTGAATCAGTTTTAGTTTAAACTGAATTAAAGAACTATACCCAAAATGGATTCAAAATTATCAGAAAGAAAATTTTTCAATACAATAATACAATGTAAAATAAACTATATTCTTCTATAATAATTAAGAGAAATTAGATTTGGGATTAAAGAAGTGCAGGTATTGTATTTCTCAAATCAAAACTTCATATTAAGTTTTCTTCAAATCATTAAGTTAACAATTATAGAATTGAATATTTCAAGTTAAAAAAAATAAGAAATTTTTTGAAGACATTTTAACTGTGGTAAAAAAAATATCAATAATACCACCACTTCTAATATACATATATTTATTGGATAAATTAATAATAATAAAGGGGAACTAATTTTAATATTAATTTTTAATTATTCATTTTCCGGTAAATAGATAGACAATCTGATTTTTTAAAAATATTTTTGTATAGTTTTAATTTATCTAAATGGATTTCTTTTGTAAAAAACTAATGAAAATACAAACTGAAAAAAACAACTAAATTTACTTATTTAAAATGTAAAAGTTGTTATATTTAAAAAGTAATAAAATAATTTTTAAACTTTTAAAAAGTTATAAAAAACAGTTATTTAAAGATATAACTAAAGTTCTATATTGTATTTATTATAATTAATGTTATAATTAAATTGAGAAATCTCTCACTAGCTATTTGAACACAAATTCTTTATTACACATATTATCAATTTTAATTGTATTGTTTATGAGATCCTTTATATGTTATTTTTTTAAATTGAGGAACTTTTATATATTTGATGATAAAAACAATAAAATATTAATTCTTCATAATCAGAATATTTTTCAAGATGTTTTATAAACTGACAGAACCAAATTATTTCTTTATGTTTATAAGGAAAGAAACTACTATGAAACCTTAATAATCCAGGAAAAGTGGTTTAGATAACCAAAAAGTTGGTTAAATACAGTTTCTGATAATGTATCTGAAAAGGCTAGTCAATAAACTGATTTTCTGATGTGTCATTTTATGAAGAGTCAGATTTTTTTTCTGACTTCATGAAGAAATTGTTTTCTTTATTTTTATTACTGATTTACTCATATTAATTTTTATAGATCATTTTATAATCAAATTTCAGACCATATGACACTGACAGCCATCTTTGAAACATTTGATCAACCTTACAGCATAGAGGCTTGCAAATAAACTTATTTGCTACATATCATTAAGCAAATGAAAATGACTATAAAAATGATATAACTGATCATTTACTATATAAACTATTTCATCTTGTATTTATTGATAATATCATTTATCACCAGTTTATTATTCTCTGCTATTTAATATTATCATCATTCAGCTATTGAATTTCTCACAAAACAATTGTACTTTCATAATTGTAAGATTTTCTTATTCACATTTTTGGCAATTAATTGCCAAAAATGTGATTTGACTTCCAACAGTATTTTTAATTCTACCAAAGGTAAGCAAAGCAGAATCGAGGAATAATCAGAATTTATTATATATAGTAGTGGTGGTATTTTTTTTTTTACCATGCAAGCTAAATTTCCATACCAAGTTTTCGGCAATCTATTCTCTTGTAATATGTTATTATTCTCTTATACACGTTCCCTCAACCTGATATTTGATTAGGTTGGAGAAATGTGCGCTCACTCACTTCGGAGGACCCACTCTCCCAACCCTAAAAATTTTAAAGAAACTAAAAACGTTATTTATTACTTAATTCAAGCAAATGACATTGGCCAGATAGATTTTCAACTTAATCAGCTATTAATTAAATAGTTTGAGAGTCTATGAAAATAGATAATTCAAAGTTTACTGTATTATGTTCAAAAAAATAGATAAGAATTTTTCTTACTATATGACTATGGCATTAAACATAACAAAGTGAATACAACCTAGACTATAATAATATTTTTATGGAATTAGTAAATTTTCTTAAATAAAACAAATCTAATAAAATAGAAGATATTATAGTATATAGAACATAGCTTATTCCAATTAAATTTTTAACCTGATTATCTATCATCATTCTATTTTTATATTAAATTTCAATAAAAACTTTAAAGCTAAACAAAAACAAGAAATAATATGCATAGTATGAGATATGTGATGTCAGAATGCACAGATTTATAACCAAATGTAGCATACGTTACTGTAAGCAGGAGTATTAATATACATTATAAATTATACTCAAATTCAAATTAGCAAAAAGCAGTGTACTGAATTTTATAGTTTAATGTAGCATATTTTTTGCTTTTATATTTATTTTCTTAAAGCACAACAAACAAAAATTTATTTAATGATTATTTTATTAATTACTGTAATATACTACTTAAAATCTAAATTATTTTATTTGGATGGTATAGAACAGGGGTGGGCAACCTTTTTTTTTTGTAGGGGGCCGTATAGAAAAATTTATGGTAGGCCATGGACCAAAACAAAAACAATTGATAATAATAGTATTTATTTAAAAAAGCAAAGTACAGATAGAAGTATACATAGCGTTGTATTAGATATAATAAAATAATGTGGCCCACAGGCCAGAGGTTGCCCACCCGTAGTATAGAATATAAAAAAATTTTAAATTATAACAACAATGTATGTGAAAATAATAGAACAATTACTTATAGAATACAATTACAGTAGACTCTCAATTAACAATAAACTATAATCCAGAAATGATATACCAACATAAATCAACTAGGGGAATATAACCAATTATTATTTATTAGCCAAAAGATCACTAGTGAATATTTTAGTAATTAATATATCTAATTATCTATTAATAAATTAATTAATATATGATGCCACCTTAGCCCAAATTTAAATTAATTAATTTATTAGTCTGACAGATAATGACATTGTAAGTCTAAATTATAAAATTACAATTATTAAATTCCATTTAATTTCAAAATATTCACTAGGGTTATTTGACTAGTAAATAATATTTGCCAGAAGTGATGTTTAATTATCAATATTTTATCTTAATTTCAATATCTGAAAGATTATTAAATATCCCAGATTCATTTCTTTATTATATCTTGGATAATTGGTAATCAAATTAGAATCAAATTAAAATTACAAATATTGCAATAATTTCTTGCTGCAAATAAACAAATTTCTTGTTTCTTTTTTCAATAAATAATAGAATATTTAAATATATGTATGTATACAATTTTATTTATTATTATTAAATGGATATTGTCCATAATTCCAATTGTTTGAGTATTTTGCAGATTATCCAGGGAAATTAATTTCTCAATTATCCCAGTTAATTGGGAGTCTATTATACTTCCAATATACATAAACAATATGGTTCACATGATTTAATAAAAAATGGTGGACTGCCTTTTCATCAGCTAAAATGACTCCACCATATGGCAAAAACATAAAAGCAAACTACAATTCATTTAACCTACCAGCTCTGAAATTATACTATTCTTGATAAATTTTTTAATTTTCTTGGATTCACAGTATTTAAAATTTTGTGCATAAAATAAGATATTATTAATATTTATTATATTGTACTATTACAAAATTGCATAAAATATAATCATACAAGATTTAAATATTTTTCTTTACTTGAAAAGTTAGGCATCAAAAATTGAGGAAAATATATACAATCATTGTGAAAAGTATTATTTCTGAAACAAACTGCAAATTGATAATAATAATAATAAAATTTTATTTCTATAATATCCAAATGAATTGAATTAAGCATATTTTTATTATATTTATAAAGAACTTTTTGAAAATTATAACTTATTTGTAATAATTTTTCAAGAATTTGCATTTATACTAAAATTGTAATGGTTGTTATTTTATTTTCAGCATGATGAAGTTTCACTCTTAAAATTTTTCAATTTCATCTTTTATACAAATGCATTATGTACATGTATGTCTCATATATATAAAATATATATTAATGCTAACCAGTCAGTATTAATGGCACTGGGGAAAATATATAAAATCAAGTAATAATACTACTGTTTCCACATATCACAAAGTACAGGTAGTCATCGACTTATGATTATTCATACTTACATGATGTAATCAATGAATTCTGTGATTGATCAATGCAATTCCATGAATTATAGTCTCTGACCTAATAGTCTGATAAAAAATGGAAAATGTGTTGTTTTTATTTTGTCTTATGTCTGATTCTTCTAGTTTTATATTATTTATATTTATTACGATGATGCATAATATCATAGTATACATCAGTTATGAGAAATTCATAAATTTTGGCATTTATGACATATATCATTAAGGTTTGAATTGAACTTTATTTAAATCAAGGACTACCTGTATTCCATAAAAATAACATAAACAAATACTGCTTATTTGCATTATTTTATGGACTATTTCAAGTATGTAAAATATTTTCTTTTGATTTCATGAACTTAATTTTTTTCAACTCAACAGATTTATAATTACAGAATAGCACACAAACAATACTAGTCAAATATATTACAAAACTCTAATACATGATAATATATAATACTATACAAACAATTATTCAGCTTATATAGAAATTAGAAACTTTAATATGGCAATAAAATTCAAATCAACAACTGAACAAAATAAGATTTTTATTGATACTGTATAAATATATGATATATCAATTACAAACATTTAACTGAAGGCTAACTTATTAATTAAAATTGGCAATACTTTGTTTTCATTTATTGAATAAAATAATAAAAACATCATTTAAAAAATTTGCAATATAAATAAAAATATTAACAATATCAAAATATTATTTTACTCAGTTAAGCCAGAGGTCTCCAATTTTTTCTTCATATTAGTTTTGGAAGGTTTTGATAGAAGGCTAATTGAAATAATGATCAAAATAAAACTGAAAAGAATGAAAAATTGTAATAAATATTACTACATTTTTTGTTAATACAGGCATATCTCATTTTGTGGCATTTCACTAATATGACACTTCTCAATTACATTCTACGTTTTTATTTTATATCTCAAAATGAAAATTATCTATAAAATAATACTTAGAATATATAAAGCATAAATAAATACATAGATGGGCCAGGTCCAGAGCCATCCTGAAAAACTAAAGTTGTGAGATCCAAAATCAAACCTGGATCTTCCAAAGTGATATGTGAATGCTTTAAAACATGGCCATCTGGCAGAGTATTTTAGGCCTAGAACTATTATGCACTTAATAAATAATAGTATAAATAAGTGTTTAGACTTTTATATGCATTAGCAAATGAAAAAAAGGCTCTGATTTGCTTTACAGCATTGATCTGGAAAGTAACTGCTGCAATAATGAGGTATGCTTATACATGCAAACACATTAGGATTTTTTTTCAAAGTACTTATATAAAAATATTGTACTTCATTTCATAATGTTTACAAATATTTTACTATTATAAATAGAGCAATAGTATGGATGCATGTAAGGCATAATGTATTATTTTCAACAACTAATCTTCATTCTATTCAATTATAAAATATGTTACACTTAAAACTCTTTTTAGCACATTCATGGTAATAATTAATAACTTTTATTATGAAATCAAAATCATTTTCAGATTAAATTCATGTGATTGTTTGAATCAGAAATGATTTAATAGAAATTAATAATACAAGTTAAATATCCCCACTGAAATTCAAAAATCTATAACTTTGCTTTCATAGCAGGAAGCTTATTGGGATAGTATTATGACTCATAGTTTGTGCCAGGAAAGATGGCACAACAGTGTGAGTGCAGCTACATCACACTATCATGATTCAATAAACTATGAAACATTGGCAATGTAAGATATTTCTGACTACAGTACTTATTTTCTATTATGTTGTTATACATCATTAGAAATGTCAAAACTGTCTTGATAGCAAATTTTTTTCACTCTCTTCAACTCAGTATCATGTGTAGCAAAATTCAGTAAAATCTAAAATCAGAAGCATTGTTGGTTCTAAGCATTTTAAATTAGAAATACACAACTTGTGATATAATTATTCTAATAAACAACATCAAATTATTTAAAAAAATTTTATAGCATGCTTATCAAAAGGACATTATATTAGTTTTTAATTTCTTAATTAATAATATATAATTTTTTATTCAAATTTCACAATTATATAATTTAGTTTATGTAGAAATACTTTTGCAAGCATACAAATTATACCTTTTGCTATGAAAATTATATTAAAGTTAAAAAAATAAAAAAATGATAATTTCATACATATTTTTAAATATATCTATATGAGAATATGTTTATGAAAGGATACTGCTAATTATTTTTTCTATAATTCTGTATGCCATTTATTAGAATAATTAAGCATATAATCTGTCTCAACATTCAAGTATAAATGCATTTTTCATTGAATATTAAATATTTTATCGACTACAGTTATTTGTATTTAATTCAGGCTAAATTAGTTATTCTTCCATTTCATCTTAATGTGTTTGTTAGAAGATAAATAAACATAACCAAATATTGAAAATTATTGAATTTAAATTTCATAGCAAAAATATGTTTACTCAAAATCTTATTAATAAATAATTGTTTTAAAGTAAACATTTTTAATTTAATAAAAATTACATTAGATCAATTTTTTATGTCATTTATTCTGCTGCAAACACTCATTCTAAATCAGTGGTTTCAGACTTATGGCTTACAGGTGGCACATGGCCCAATATGCCTTTTTTGCAGCCCGTGTTGCATCTAAAGTAAACATTTTTAATTTAATAAAAATTACATTAGATCAATTTTTTATGTCATTTATCCTGCTGCAAACACTCATTCTAAATCAGTGGTTTCAGACTTAGGCTTACCCTATGCCTTTTTTGCAGCCTGTGTTGCATATTATAACTGCAAGCTCATATAGAAGTTATACGTGTATACTTCCAGTTCCTCGAGCAGGTAATAAATCAACAATTTCTTCAAAACACAGAAAGTTTATTACAGTACTTTCAGCTCTATCGAGCCCTCATCAGTAAACTACAAACTAAAATTCTAAAGAATACATTAAAATGTGGTTATGTATTCGAATATAGATTCTAAATTTTCAAAAGTTCTACAATTTAAAATTTTAAAAATGTTCATTCAGCAATCTCTCTACGTTAAGCATCTTATTATAATTGCATACTAATTTTCATGGCTTAAACTAATATTAATATTAACAGGATTCAATAATCAGGAATAATTGTTCATTCCGATCATATATAATCGGAATCGGATCATATATGAAAAATGTAAGCGATGTGGAAAGGCCTGTAAATGTAAAGAAATGTAACACATCAATGAGCATTTGTAATAATTCTGCTTTGGAATCTGATTCTGAACTTAAATCGATAAGTTCTTCCATATTTCTAAAACGAACTCAGCTGCAAGAACTGTTTGGCAAGGTGTGCGTGGAGCTGTTTCGAGTCCATTTTTTTTTGCAAATGCATTAGCCTATTTTTAGGCCTGACACACATTGAGATGCAGGGGACATAGGTGATGCAGCACAGCACAACATAGAATTTTGTGTTCATTCAGTTTACAGAGACATTTGCGAATTGACACACAGAGCAGGTCAAGGCAGGAATGTGCCTGTCCAACACAGTGTAGGTGACACAGTTTCCTGTGCACGTGTCAGATATCTTGGAGTGTTTCGCGCACAAGAACATGGCAGAAGAACGCATTATTGAAGTTGTTCGTAATCAGACAGTGCTATATGATATAAATAATCCTGATTATATGCGTTCAAAGTTGAAAGATGAAATTTGGAATGGGATTGCAAAAGAATTGAATTTAAAAGACAGTATGTATTTTTGTCATTTATTTATCTACATTGTACAATATGATGTGGTGTTAAAACATTTAAATTGTTTCTATACACATTTTAGGATTTATTTATTTATCTGACATGTATCTGGTTCTATGACATGTTTTAATTAAACAAATAAAATTGTAAAAATGTAAGCGATGTGGAAAGGCCCTGTAAATGTAAAGAAATGTAACACATCAATGAGCATTTGTAATTCTGCTTTGGAATCTGATTCTGAACTTAAATCGATAAGTTCTTCCAAATTTCTAGAACAAACTCAGCTGCAAGAACTGTTTGGCAAGGTGTGCGTGGAGCTGTTTCAAGACACAGACACACAGTGCAGTCCTGTCCTGCACTGTGTGCCTGTGTCTCAATGTGAGCCTTGGTTTAAACTCTTCGTATTCCCAAGTCATACTAACTGTTTCAGGGTCATTAAAGTTTATTACATTACTCCCTTTCAATTTTCTAGGAAAAAATCTCCAAAGTTTCTGTGACCTTTATTTTTTGGGGGTCGTTGAGTACTTTTATTACTTTCATTTCATCCCATTTAGCTGTTGCGTCAAAGCATAGTAATCTTTGTGGGAGGGCTGTACTATTTTTCGACTTTTCAATATCAGCTTTATGTTCATTGATCCTCCTCTTAACTGATCAAACTGTGGATCCTATATATATTTCATCATTTGTAGTATCTCTGTTTTCTATACTTATTTTGTATACACCGGGTAAATTGATGAGGTTCCTCTTGCTCTTGTCATTTCTCATAATGTTAAATACAGTGTTGGTCATCCGAAATGCTATTCTTCTTCCAGCTGCTTGCTCTATCTTTTTCTTGTGCCTCAATAGGAAAGGATTTGCTACTATGGTGTATGGCAACTCATTATTGTCATTGTTGGCCTGTGTGTTAATCATAAAAGTACTCGACGACCCCCAAAAAATAAGGGTCTATTCTTCTTCCAGCTGCTTGCTCTATCTTTTTCTTGTGCCTCAATAGGAAAGGATTTGCTTCTATGGTGTATGGCAACTCATTATTGTCATTGTTGGCCTATGTGTTAATCATAAAAGTACTCGACGACCCCCAAAAAATAAGGGTTGTGGAAACTTTAGAAATTTTTTCTAGAAAATTGAAAGGGAGTAATGTAATAAACTTTAATGACTCTGAAACAGTTAGTATAGCTTTGGAATAGAAGAGTGTAAAAATAAGGCAATGCATTTGCAAAGAAAACGAAATTATATGATCGGAATGAATGATTATTCCTGATTATTGAATACTGTTAATATTAATATTAGTTTGCCGTAATAACTAATATGCAATTATAATAAAATGCTTAATGTACAGAGATTGCTGAATGAACTTTTTTTGAATTTTAAATTGTAGAACTTTTGAAAATTTAGAATCTATATTCAAATACATAACCACGTTTTAATGTATTCTTTAGAATTTTAGTTTGTAGAGTTTACTGATGAGGACTCGATAGAGCCGAAAGTACTTTAATAAACTTTCCATGTTTTGAAGAAATTGTTGATTTTTTACCTGCTCGAGGAGCTGGAAGTATACACATATAATTACCATGGAGCAGTGTAGAGAGTTATTGCATATAGAAGTTATTGAGAAAAAAAATCACAACTGTTTTTCATGAAATACTTAAAAAATCCCTTTAAAGTTTAAGTTATTTTAATAAATTGTATTGAAATTCAATAAAAAATAATAAATTTATAAGTTTGAAGTGAAGTTTTTATGTTGAAAAAATTATATTGCTTAACAAGTTTTATAATTTTGAATACAGATTAAAGTATATCATTTCCTTAATGTGAATAATTAAAATATTCAACCTTTTAAATTATTTAACTGGTGTCTTTCTTCAAAAATTTGTCTTTTTCCAGTAAAAGCCGGTTCATAATTCATCAGAATGGAAAAGCAAAAGGAAAGGAACGTGTTCCATTCCTTTTCTTTTGAATGTCTAGCTGTTCATAGTTGAACAGAAAGAAGAAAGAATGCGCATGCTTTTTGTCGACTCTTCTTTGAGATATGATGGCTATCAGCTATTGACAGAATTAGGGTTCAGCCACATATATGGTAAAAATTTAACAAAGAGAAGAATAAATTATATTTGTTTAATAAACTCGGAAAGAAAAATGTTTGGAGAATATTTAAACTAATACAGAAGATCAGGGATAGTGATCCCAAAATTCTTTTTTGATATTTCAGGTTTATTATTAAGTTTCAATAATAAGAAATTGTAATATTTAAAATAATCTTAGCCGAAATAATAATATTTATTATAATTAAAAATGTTGTATTGTATTCACCATGGAATTCGCTAATACACGTGTTGACTTATGGGATATCAACAAAGAAAAAGTATAAGCACTATTAACTTTTCCGATTGAGATAGAAGGATAAAAGATACATCAAAAGGAATGCGCAAAATAGAACGCAGAAGACAACTTTGGCGTTCCTTTCTTTTTCCGTCCAACGAACTATGAATTGGCCTTAAGGCATTAATTATAAATATGGCCCCTCAACCAATCCAAGAAGTCTAAAGTGGCTCTTTCAAGAGAATGAATTTGAGATTGCTGCTCTAAATTCTGTTATTTTTTTTAGATAAGGCATCTATCCTTTTCATATACAATAAATTCTCTAAAAAGCAAATTTCTAAATTACTAAATAAGTATTAAAACAACTAATAATCTAAAAATAAATAAATTTTCTAAAATTTCTAAATTAATTATGGAAAATTACATATATTTTAACATTTTTATTAATTAAAAATAAGATTTATATAGAATTTTAACAAAAAATTTTTTTTAATTTTTATTTTTTTTATATTTTTTTTTATATTTAATTATATTTAAAATTTTTTTTATAATTAACAAAAAATTTTTTTTAATTATTTTCTTATAAATTTCTTATTAATGTATCTTATATATTTTGATCAATTTGCTCTGAATTTTTTCATTTATATCTGGTTTTATTAATATTAACATCTGTCAGTTTTTATGGTGAAATATCAAGTGTGTCAAATTGTCAGATGCCAGATTACTAAACTTCTCTAGACTTCTATTATTGCATAATTATTTTTTTAATTTTCTTAACTTGCATAATTATTTTTTTAATTTTCTTAAACAATTCAAAAAAATTCTCAAAAATTAATCTGAATATAATAAAAAATATTAAAATAATAAAATTTTCCAAATTTAAATATAAAAACAGTCATTTTAGTAAGGTTATGACACTAATGTAACACTAATTAACATAAACAATCAATAGTTTATATATATTAATTTTATTTAGTAAAAAGTAGTTACAAAAAAAATCTATAAAATTATTGCATAACCTAATAATAATTATTATAATAGGATGTAATTTTACATTACATTATAATAGTTATGTATTTTCTGCATAGCAGTAGGATGAATATATATAATTATAATTTTTTTTATCATAATAATTTATACAAATTTGACTTAACACAAATTCTTCAGAAATTTAATTTACTATGTAAGTTTGGGAGTGGCTATATAATTATTCTGAAATTTTTAAAGATGCTTGTGTTTTACGATCCTTTAATGATTTTATAACTTCTGTGTATAAAATCAATGATCGGTTACACAATAACTGTATTGAAAAAATTCATTACAATTTCAGAGGATTTATATTTATATTTTTATAATCTTTCTTTACACATTGGTGCCCAGTTTCATATGGCATATGAGTTATTAGAAATTAGCATTTGCTGCCCAGTCCCATTTGTCATATAAGTCTATTTAAAACTGTATTTGTCAAGTTTCCCCCACAATTTTTGGATTGGTTTATCCTTATATGTGGCACTATTGCTGTGTGTTATAGTTTAATGTAAGTTTCACCCTCTAGTACCAAAAATTCTATTCTTATAATTCTTTTTCTAAACAATAGTAAACATCTATATTTTAAAATGTGTGAAATTTTTATAAAATTTAATTTAATCTGCATTTAACAAATATTAATTTGCTTATTATATAGAATTTATTATGAGGGGCACTGAGAGAAATCCCAGGCCTCAGTACAAAGTAGGTTTTGGGCCCATTTAATCTGCATTTAACAAATATTAATTTGCTTATTATATAGAATTTATTATGAGGGGCACCAAGAGAAATCCCAGGCCTCGGTACAAAGTAGGTTTTGGGCCCCTATATATATATATTTCTCTTTTCTCCTCTGTAAGATATCAAAACCATACATACTACATAATTTATAAATAGACTATTAAAAATTTCATTCACTTTAAATTCTGTTTAAAAAATACACTACATACAATTTGAGACAATCTCAATTTGAAATTGAGATTTGACAAATTTTATATTTTAATTATATTTTCGAAGAAAATCTTTAAAATATTGATTTTTCGAATAATAACGTCATAGCCTCATGGAACTAATTTTGGGAAACACCCCAACTTTTTTAAAATTTTTATTTTCACGTTGGTTATAACGAAAAAGTTTTCTGGTCTCAATTGTTTCATTATAAACATATTCCACTGTATTTATCCCATTCCTCTAAAAAGTTTTTGTGGGCCCTGTCGGTTTGTCAGTTCCTTCTCTGTTTAAATGAAATGTTTATATCTTATTATTAATTCTTATTTTTATCCCACATTTTTATAATAAATTCTATATACCTTATAGTACGCAGTTACTTAATTAAAAAAAGTAGAAAAAATTCTTGTAAGTAAGTAGCTCGGGCCCCTCAATCTTCTACGGGCCCAGGGAATTTATCCCCACTTCCTGTCTTGGTGCCATTGCTTATTACATTCCTAGTAAAATATAATTACTTATGGTTATAATTTAAAAATTTTAAATTATTATGGAATTCTTTACTTTTTGCTGTTATAGTATAGAGCAAGGGTGGGCAAACTTTTGAGAGAAAGGGCCATATTGCATGAATGAAATATAGTCTAGGGCCGCACTTTCCCCAGCGATCCTATCCTTCACCATCTGAACTTCCTTCATAATCGACCAGGTTGACTGCGTGGAAATGCTTCGGTTTTCCACCCTGGAGGACCCAGGTTCGAGTCTTGGGTCCCACCCCTTGAAAATATTTTTCATGGAATCCGGGCCTGACCTGTCGATCCCGTCTTCCACCATTCGGCTGTCCTCTCCGCAGGGGTAGGCAGCCTGTGGAAGAGCTTGTTTCGTCCCGCCTTATAGTATTCTTCCAGAATAGAATATGGCGTCATCTGTTGACAAAAAAAGACTCCCTCCACGGGTGTGGGTGTTGCCCGTGGTTGGAAGTGATCCTGTCCTTTAGTAATTTATCTGATTGGAAAGGGGCGAAAAACAAAATACCAAAAAAAATTACCAAAATCCCACTTTCACCTAATAACTGTCTGAGGTGTAAAAATTCTCTTAGAAAATTATGTAACTAAAATAGAACAATCTTAAGGGGTGCATTTGCTGATTAAGATTTTATAAAAGGGTGACATATTAAAATTAAACCAATTTTCTTAATATATCAGCTTTTATTGGCCGTAATACGAATCATGTTAATTTCGGCTATACCCTCTTCTATCCATCTTTAACCATGCCTCACGTGAATTTTTTGCATATTTTATGCCCCTTTCCAATCAGGGAGATTACTAAGGGGCGGGCCAGTTCCAACCACGGGCTGCACCCACACCTAAAGAGGGAAGCCAGATAGTGAAGGACAGGGATCGTCGGACCAAGCCCAGTACCCCAAAAAAACTTTTCAGGAGATACCTGACCCGGGATGCAAACCCCGGTCCTCCTGCATGGCACGCCAACAGCGTTACCATTTGGCCATCCGACCACCTGTACGAGTTTGAACATGGGCTGCACCCACACCTAAAGAGGGAAGCCAGATAGTGAAGGACAGGGATCGTCGGACCGAGCCCAGTACCCCAAAAAAACTTTTCAGGAGATACCTAACCCGGGATGCAAACCCCGGTCCTCCTGCATGGCACGCCGACAGCGTTACCATTTGGCCATCCGACCACCTGTACGAGTTTGAACAATGCCAGCAGTAAGAAAAAAGTGAAACACTATTTTTAGAGAAGCTCGGCAGGGTTGAAAATCTTTTAAATTATAATTTAATCATTTTAAATTTGAAACAATAATTAAAATCATTCTTGTTTAGGAAATTATACAAATATTAAATACAAATACCGAGAAATTACGAAAGGTGTTGAGTTGATTAACTCACAAAACAATTTTATTTGAGTTTGAATGTATTTTGCAACCAATTTCTTATGCATGACGTTTATTCTGGTTAACGGTTAATCAAATCTATTTTTTAAGAAATATGACACTTTAATGACATCTACAGTTCACAATATGAATTATTATTTATTATTTTCTAGAAATTACATAAATTATATTGCTGAGATATGGAACAGATTTGATATTTTTTGTCTTCATTTTATTTATCGATAAAATTTTTGGCATTATAGCTACTAGTTGGAGGGCCGCATTAAGTAATTCCGAGGGCCGCAGTTTGCCCACCCCTGGTATAGAGTAACTTCCAATATTTGCTATTTCAATAATTAAGTAAAAATTGATGAAATATAGAAGATTCATTTCTGTTCAATTATATGAAATAAATCCTCTTGATTTTTAAGAAAAACCCAAAAACTTTTCAAACAAAAAGTAACCAGATTAATTTATGTAAAACAACAAACAGATTTAAAAATATCATAAAACAGTGGTCAGTTGTAGTGACCTAAATTTGACCCCATTACACTTGGCTAGGCAGCAGTGTATTAAGTTTATCTATTTTGCAATTTTTCTTATTTTTCAAACCCATATTTGAAAAATTACTGAAATTATTAAACTACAATTTAAATTTTAATATCATTTTATAATTCTAGTGTAAAAAGAATACTTTTTATATCTTGTACTATAATTTATATTAAAATCCAAATATCAAATACCAACTGTATTATCAGATTAAAATATCAGCTGCAATGCGTATTTTGAGTGTTTTAATCAGATATAGCAATATATATTTTTCTGTTTTTATGCACTATGAAGAAAAATAAATAAATGTCATATCTTTTAAATTCAGTCAGACATTATATGATCATCCACTTATAAGGTCACCCTGCATATATGGTCACTTTTGAAAAGTCCCTGCTGACTTAATAGGAATTCTGTATATTTTGTTACTATCTATATAGTCAGGCATTAAATATATACCGGTAATCACTTATATAGTCACTTTTGAGTTCATGGCAAAAGAATGTTTTTTATATTCTTGTATAGTTAATGACTCCGCAAGATATAAAAATTGCGGAGTCATTAATTATACAAGAATATAAAAAACATTATCACGTGATAAATGACAATCAACCTTCTGTAATACCGCCACAGTGGCTAGTTTAAAACGTAATAATACAACGACTAAATATTTTTATTATATTTTATTATTTATTTTATTAATATTTTTAATATAGAAATATATTTATACAATGTTATATTATAATTTTTTTAAATTCAAATTATGTTCTTACTAAGTTTTACGTTCGAATTCTTATACATTATGTATGGTTTGCTGAAGATGGCTTAATAAAGCTGAAAGATTTACAAGTTTAGTAAAATATACTGTTTTTCCACTTTTAAAATTGTGCTGAATTTATTTACTCGTAATAAGAAGTGGGATGAAATTATACTATTCAAGAATTATCTTTGAATGTGAACCTGATGATAGCACATGGTGCCAAAAACGTTAGTTCCTAAATAAAAAGTGTATAGCATTTTCTCAACTGCGTTTAGTGCTTGTATTTGATTGAATAAGTCAAATGATTATATGTAGAGAAGCATCTGTATACATTTCATTACAAAACTAAGTGAATATATGAATAAACTGCATCAAATCTATCCAAATCTACATAAATGTTTTCTCTAGTTTTAATATTTTTTTAGCATTTAGATGATGTTAAAAATAGCAGAAATCATCCAGCATCATTAGAAATTAATTCTCTGGCAGAATAAGTATTAAAATTTAAATTTAAGCAAGTTTGGAAATATAAAACAAACCAGATAAATAAGAAGTCTATATAATAAAACCCTTTATATATTATCCTGACACACATCAACTTATTGAGGATGGCATAGAAATTTCTTTCTTGTGTCATCATGATATAACTTAATTAAAATAACATCTCAATTTGAAATTCATTGCAATGCTACCATCTTAACATCAACATAGTATGTCAGAATTAATTATAACAACAATACCCAATATGTTTGAAATTAACTAGATTAAATACAGCAAACAGATAATTGTAATATCAAGCAACCAATAAAGTTTTGTCAGATTTTCACATGATCAAACTGCATGCGCTCTCTGCAGAGTTTCTTCAGAGATGAGACAGATAAGAGGAAGGTAATGTGTTAGTGAGTGTTTCCTCTTGGAGCTGGCCAGTAATGGCCACAACAGTTAAAACATGAACAGTTCAAACATGAGAACCCCAAACAGTGTTATACGGGTCTGTGTGCCATAAGAGTTTAAACTGGGAATGAAAACTAGTGCAGCAGAAAGAAAAATATGCCAGGTATTTGGTAGGGATTGGTAAATGAGCATACAGTACAATGATGGTTTAACAAATTTAAGGATGAATCCCTCTAGATGCACCACTTACAGGATGTTCATAAGCCATAGACAATGAGGTATTCAAGGCATCTATTGATGCTGATAGTGGCCAAACATGTTAAGCATTGGGAGAAGCATTCAATTGCAGTATAGAAACCATTCAACAACACCTCCATCAGCTTAGGAAACAATATAAAGTGGGATGATGGATCCCATGAGTTGGCTGCTGCTTAGAAAGCAACACAAGCAAATGCCTGTGTTTCTTTGCTGTCTTGTCAAAGGAAGGATCCATTACTAGACAGATTGCTGACTGGCAATGAGAAATGGGTTCTTTATGATACTCCATGGCACCATCATTATTGGTTGGCACCACATAACACCTCCCAAACAACCAAACCCATCACTACATCAATAAGTGTTGGTAGTTATGCTCTGTGTTTGGTGGACTATTTGAGATATCGTGCATTGCAAAATGCAGCCAATCTTGCCAGACAATCAATGCAATTGTGTACTCTTAGCAACTGGAATATGTGCATGAAAAACTGAAAACAATGGAACCAGCACTAGTAAATCGCAGAGGTGTCATTCTGTTACAGAACAACATGAACCACATGTTGCTAAGGTCACCTGTGACACCATTATCCGACTTGAGTGGGAATCACTAATGCAGTCCATATATTCCCGACATTGTATCTTCGGATTACCATTCATTAGATAACCATCTGTGAGGATAATAGTTCTAAATCCTTGATGAGATGATACTGGACAACTTCCTTGGTTCACATTTCACTGAGTTCTACCATTGTGGAATTCATAACCTACCAAGATTGGAGACAGGTCATTGCTGCTGATGAAAACTGTTTCTGATTTTCAAGTGCATTTCACTTCACATTTCTCTTTGTGGAGTCAAAATCTGACAGAATTTTATTGGTTGCCTTATATAAAGTATGAGTAAAAATAATTATTTAAAAAAATTTTATATTAATAAATAAACCTGAAAACTTTTATAAAATGATTATTTGTGGAAATTTCAATCCATTTTTATAAAGTGGAAAATATGAAAAATTCAAAATTGCAAGTGTGGCTAGCATCAAATTTTTATTGGATGTCATTGCTTCATATTACATAATACAGTTTCTGCTTATAAAATTAAAGTATTCCTGGAAAATGCTCATTAATCGAATTCTCCTAAATCATGGAGTATATTATCATTGATTTAAATGGAAAAATATATATGTTCCTAAGCCCAAAAATGTCACTCATTTTTCACTAAAATATCATGACATCATTTATTTACAAAAATTATGGAAAAATTATACCAATAATTAGCATTAATTTTCACAATGCAACTTAAAAAAGGCAATTTTTCATAATAAACATAATGACAACATTGTGGAAGTGAGCACTCTGCATATTAAAGCTGTCCTTTATAATCTGAAGAATACAAGTTCAATTCCAGGTCTATACTTCCATGCTTTATCTTGAAGATCTGTTGGTCAATTCAATCATAGTATGAACAACCTGCAATAGGCCCTAGAATATCCCTATCATTTAATAATCTCTGATAGAAAAGCAGTGTAAAAATTAAAAAGAAAAAATACAGTAAGATCCTGCTTAAAAATGCTCCTTTTAACACTGTTTCAATATAATGCAGTTTTTCAAATTCTATTATCTTTTATTAATTCACTTTGGCGCAGTTTTTCAAACCATTATACTCATATAAATCCGAAATTGCACAAATTTGTTGCTTTGATATTCTTATAGCCTCTCGCAGTGCGTTTGATTTCAGTGCAGTCCAGTATGTATGAAAATCTGCTGCGGTCACAGTTCATATTTATGATCGATCATCGTTATTTTACAGTAGTAAAAATAACAATTATCCAATTTTAGTTTTACCCTGAATGCTGTCATTTCGAACTATAGTTCAATACGGTCAAGGTGGCTTAATCTGCCACTTTGAACTATACTTCTTGAAGTTAGAATGTTTTTCTTTTATTGATATTTTTGTCAAAACAAGTTCAGCCACTATTACAGAAATTATGGAGCAGTTTATGCAAAATGATCCAAATTTTGATAGAAGTTCAAAGGCAAGACAAAGTATCATGGATGCAATGTCTCGTTATCGACAATTGCTTACTGAATGAAAGAAGAAAAGGCAAATAATGTTAGATGACTTCTTAACGAAAAAACAAAAAGTGTCAAATGAGGAAGCCTCATCACCAACATAAATCATTTGCTCGAATATTTTTGATATTCATGAATGATTTATGAATATAAATTGATATTAGCAATAAAAAAATGTCTATAATTAATGTGATACGATAGTAAAAATACATGTTACAAAATAAAATAAAATAAAAAAATGGTACGCATATTTTTTTATTCGCTGTCCCATTTCACCTATCTCATTATTTATGTGTTAAGATGACTTCGTTTAACGCTGTTTCATTTAGAATTTGGTTTCTTTGAAATGTATCCCCATGTTAAACGGGTCTTACTGTGCCTTCAATAAAAGTTGATACTGGCTATTGTTTATTTAGTTCAATAAAATGTTTTTCATTAAAATAATACTCATAATAATTTATTCAAAACATTATGAAAACCATTAATATAATTTGCTTTTCTCTCATTTTATACTGCTTTCCATACTATTGCTATCAGCTGGATGGCTGCATTGTAAAGCACCCGCAATAATTTATTCAAAACATTATGAAAACCATTAATATAATTTGCTTTTCTCTCATTTTATGCTGCTTTCCATACTATTGCTATCAGCTGGTAGGCTGCATTGTAAAGCACCCACTTATTACTTTGGAGGATCAAGTTTAAATCTGGTTCCTAAGCAGCAGATGATTAAAAGGAAATTCAAGCCTGTCCTACTGAACCTCATCTTTCAATCTTCTGGTTCAGGGGTCGACAAACTGCGGCTCGCGAGCCACATGTGGCTCTGAAGTAAAATTGAAAATGAAAATAAAACTTTATAAAGTTTTAAAATAACATTTATAAAATTTTTAAAGAATTTTATTCACATAATGGTGATTTCATTTGTTTTATAGATCTAGCAAAACTTCGTGGCACTAAGATGCGCGAAGCGTCACGCCTCGCGATACGCTTGTAAAGATAAACGAATCTTAAAGTTAAGCGAAGCGTCACGCCTCGCGACGTGTTGCCGCAGTGTGACACATTGTATATCCCTACGATATAGAAAGAGAGTGGTGGGGATAATTTAGCACATGGTAAGCAGCTCATTGTTCACACTGATTAAAACCAATGAGAACAATTTTTTGTGTTTTTTCTTCATTTAATAAAGATATAATTAAAATAACTTGTTACCTTAAAATTTTCGTTATTTATAAAGATATATTTATGGCTCTCGAATAATTTTTAAATCGTTATGACGGATAGGTTTGGCTCTTCTGTCTCAAAAGTTTGCCGACCCCTGTTCTGGTTGATGCCATCATAGATGTCAGCAGACCTGTGATAGTTCTAAAAGTAGCCACTGCCAGATACAGAATATGTGATAAGCAAGCTTAAACAAAAATTAATTAAACTATCCTACAGTCTATATATATCCCTGCAAAATGACAGAGCATACAACACCAATCATGGAATATGTGATAAGCAAGCTTAAACAAAAATTAATTAAACTATCCTACAGTCTATATATATCCCTGCAAAATGACAGAGCATACAACACCAATTATGAGCCCCCCACACATACACACATCCTATAATACTTGTGTAACAGATGATTACAGTAATCATTTCTTACATAAATTTAATACATTCCTTAAAACTGCTCAAAAGGCAAAAACTTGTACAGAAAAAATAAAAACATTGTATGTTTTAATTTTTGATTATTTCCAAAACCTTAAAATTTATTCCCAAAAACATTAATTTCATCTTAATACTATACAAATGGTATCTAAAAACAAAAATAATCTTTCTAAAAAATTTGAATAATATACTCAAAGTTATTATAAATGCATAAACTATAGTCTCTTCCCCAATTATATTATTGAGTTCATTTAAAATTTTGCAGTTTGAAATTGTTACTAAGAAATATGTAAACTTGATTCTCAAAATAACTGAAATTTAATACATAAAATAAAATTACAAAATAGATATATCAGTTTAGAAAAAAGCTATCTGAATATGAATAATATACTATTTGCAGTATACAATTCATATTTCAGCCAACTTTTTAGAAAAATTAATTATTATTAAAAATTAAGACATAAGCAAAATAATTAATTTTATAGATATTGTGATTTCACAAACTGAAAACAAAGATTTTTTATCATAAATTTATTTTATATATATATCTTTGCAGATTATGTATGACACAGAAAATATAAATACAGTAGTGTATTGCTGATCCAAACTACTTCTGCCCAAAAAATACATACAGTATCTTATTTCAATGCATTGATTATTATGCTGAAGTATTACTCCTGTCATGTAATGCATTCATTTCTGATTTTATTTGAAGATATATGCAGTATAGCATAGAAATAGTTTTCATTTCAAGAATTAAAAATCAGATGTTGGCTGTTAGCTATTGTGGGGATATTTTTGATTATTTGAAAATCATTTCCTAAATTAATTATTTTTTATAATACTTTATATTTTAAAATATAAAAGTAATAATCTTGTATACAATAATTTAATTATGGAACAAATTACATGAGAATACCCAATTTAACAAAATAGTTAAATTGGGTATTCTCATGTATGCTTGATTATTCAACTATTTGATTAATCAAACCATTTTTGGAGCAAATTAGTTCAGGTAATTGACACTCCACTGTGTTACAGACATCAACTGAATCAATGAGACAAGATGTGAATTTATATAAAGCAAAAACAAAACTTGTAAGAGTGAAAATTTCTTATCAAGTTAAATAATAGATAGGCATTATTACATTGCTGCTGATCTCTCATCAGCAGCAATTCATAAAACAATTCCTCATATAATGAAGGATATTTGTAATTTTATATAAAAAAATTCTTCTTTATATATTGTGAATTTATAATCATAAACACAATACATAAATTAACAATATATATTAATCATTAAAATAAAACTATTACAGAACTTAAACATCTGTAAATCATAAATTTTGATATAAAATTTGCAATAGTTTAATAGCTAATCTGAATAGCAATTAGCATAGATTTTTTAAATATACAGAAAAACTATGCTAGGTAGCCAGCTTTCAGCAGCTGAGATTATGGCCGCCAAGCACAGGTTAGCCACCAGACACTGTTAGCTAAAATTTTTTTATTAAACATTTACAAAGTTTATGACACAATTTCACATTGTTAATTAAATCTAAGGAAAAAAGTCACTAATTAATGTCTGTTTTTGGGATTTTTTTCATTTTAGAATGCTTAGCTGATAGAAGATCTAGAGCCCATTCAGCATTTCTGATCAAAACACAATTTGCTGGCCATCTAGTAGATGTTGCACACAAGATGCTGAAATTAAATATCACTGGCCATGGCCACAGAACACAGATGGCCAATTTACACAGTTTAAAAATCCTGCAATATGCTTGGGCAAATATTAAGGTGGCCACGGATTGCAGATTAGCTGCCATTTTACACAGTTTAAAAATCCTGCAATATGCTTGGGCAGATATTAAGGTGGCCACGGATTGCAGATTAGCCACCTAGCTCAGGTGGCCACCAGCACAGGTTTTCCTGTATAAGCAAAATTCTATATACCCTCATTTAATTGGGGTTAGGATCTTGAAAATAGTGACTTTAACTGAAATGATATTAAGTGAAATCAAAATCCCCATTGATCTAGCATATAAGTTTTCCAAGGAGTAGATTTTTAATTTCATCCCAGGTTCTTTGATTAGAAAGACAGTGTTTGCATCCAGTCAATCCAGCCAAATGCTCTGTGTGCAATATAATTTAATTAATATATTGTTAATAAACAATATTAAGTATTTAAATTAGTGCTAATATAAAATATGGTTATCTTGTTTTCTATAAGTTTCCACCTCATTTTTCCTCTATTATGAAATGTAAGAAAACAGGGATTTATTCCATTTTTCTGCCTTTAAAATTTTTAATTAATTAATTTAGTTTTTGCTAGCAATGTAATAGTGAAATGATGTTAATTGAAGCAATAGTAATAGATTGATGTCCATACTCATATGTCATATGGCTATTTAAAACTATATTCAAATTTCTTAAGCAATTTTCAGATCAGGCGATCCTTACATATGGTGCTATCATTGTTATAGATCAGGGGTCGGCAACGCGGTGCCCTGGAAATAATTTTTAAGTGCCTGCTGTTCAAATATGTGAAATCTAAATTTTAGATTTTTGGACAACAAATGCTTGTAGTTGTAACAAATAATTTTAATAAAAATTCTTTACAATTGCTCACTTTGATTTATCTTCTCCATTTTAACAATTGTACAAATTGTACAATTAAATTTTTGATGAAAACAGAATCTTAGCAACATCTATATAACATTAGATGACTAGATGAATCAATTTTCAAGTACTAGAGACATCTTATGCCGCATATAATGGAACTATTTTCTGTTCAAACTATCCTCGTATACTCTACCCAGCCACTGCGTGCTATGGTGCCCACCAAACTCCCGCATTTCTGAAATATGCCCTTCTATTAAAAATGGTTGCCGACCCCTGTTATAGATCATTTTAAAAAAGTTTAAAGCAGATTTATTCTTCTAGTATCAAAAATTTGATTTTTTAAATTTTTTTAAAACAATAATAAACATACAATATTTTAAAATGCATGAATTCTTTATAAAAATTTAATTTAATCTGCATTTAACAAATATTAATTTCTCTATTATATGGAATTTATTACAAATTATATTTAACTGTAATTATAGTTAATAAAATATCATTACTTACAATTAAAATATTTCAAAATTTTTAAATATTACAGAATTCTTCACATTTTACTGTTACAATATATGGTTATTTCTGATATCCACTTTTTTGATAATTAATTACAAATTGACAAAATACAGTACAAGATTCATTTCTGTTCTATGAAATAAATTCTCTTGATTTCTAAGAAAAAAAATCTAAACAGTAATCAGATTAATTTATGTAAAACAACAAATAAATTGAGAAAAATGATAAAACAGTAGTCTGTTGCAATGATCTAAATTTAACCTTTCTTGACTTTGACTAGGGAGCAATGTGTTGAATGAGGACCTACCATATTTTATTATTGTAAGTAAAAAAGTATAAATAAAAGAAATTAGTATATGATGGAATATCATTTTAAAGATCGCAATTATCAATAACAATTATTATAAATTAAATTTACCATAAAAAATTTGGAAAAATTGCCAAAAACAGTAATTTTACTTAGTAGAATCAATTTTCAAGTACTAGAGACATCTTATGCCGCATATAATGGAACTATTTTCTGTTCGAACTATCCTCGTATACTCTACCCAGCCAAAAATATTTTAAAATAACTAAAAAGTTTCTTTTAGAATGCCATCTTGTAAGAGTTATAATATTGAGCAGTTTTATAAATTTAAGATTTATCCTTTTAAAAATTAAAATTATTTTACTACTATACCAATAATAATTGCTCTGACAGGTTTATATTATAATAATACATTAAAAGTTTAAAATTTAATTTAATATCTATAATTTCAATTTTAGATCACACTTAATTCAACATTAATTGCATTAATAAATGGGTAGTTTTATTTAACTCATAATTTTTGAAAAAATTTATTGGTAAAATTTAAATTTCAAACAAGTTTAAGGTAAATAAATAAATAGGCTACAACTCCCTAAATAAGTATTTATTATATAAAGTCCAATAAACCTACAAAACAGGTTTATTAGACTTTATCCAAACCATTAATATATTATATTAGCAGGACTATCAATTCAATGCCCATTTTCAAATTCCAAATAATAAACAAAAATTTGAAAGGTTTACAATATACAGTATATACATTGGAACAAACAATATGTAATTTAATAAAATATACAAAGAAAAAACAAGCAATATCTGAAAGACAGACACTGCATAAAGGAAACAAAGAATAAATCAAATACCAAAGCTTCACATCAGACAACATACAATAAATACATTATTATTTAGGATTAAGAAAATATTGTTAGTAATATACTACTACATATTTTAGCCAATGTTATGGTAACACTAATTATTATTGTTAATAATCAGGACATAAGTGAAATAATTTTATAAGTATCAAGGTGCTTTACATTCTGAAAAAAGGATTTTTTTTTTATTAATATAAACTTATTTTATATATAAGTTCGTAAATTATGTATGTATGTCATATTTTATTTATTACCAACTTTATTTTACTTTTCATTGTTTATTTTATATTTTTATTTTATTTATAAAATAATTAAATAAATAATTGTGCAATAAATGAAGCTTTTTCATTCAAACAATATTAAACATTATGTAGTTTTTTTTGTGTAATTGAAGAGAAGCATATCAACCTAAAAATTATAATAAAGTCTACATGTTTGAACTTTTATTGAGTATTTTTTATTTATCTAAAATTAAAACTTAGAATCTTTTTAAATTCAATATATTCTTTTTATAAAATATTTTATTTATTAATCAATAAATTATATGTTTTTAATTAATGTACAAAGATGAGTCAAAAAAACATTTAAAAAATATTTAATTAATACAATCACAATATAAAATTGTATAAAATATAATTCTTCACATAGTCGTATTATTATTATTAATCAAAAAATGAATGCACATTTTTAAACTGATATTGTGATTAAATTATTACAAAGATTATTTCAAAATGTAGAATAGTAATTATGTGAATAATAATTTTAATCTTATTTTACAATGACGATGATTTACTTATATAGATATTCAATCCTAAATAGACTTCATTTTGATTTACATATGAAAATAAAAATAGTTTACAAATGAATAATCATATGTAAAATAAAGTTTTAATTATTTAAGAAATAAAACAGAACTGAAATTATAAAATAAGCTCCATTCTAATATTCAAACTTTACACTCAATGATCATTATGGAAACAACAACCCAATAATAAAAAATTATCTTAATAGACTGTTATTTCCTTGGTAAAACTTTTCATTTTTAAGCAATATCTAGTAATGAGATAAATGCTAAAAATCATAAAATATATTAGTAATGTAGCATAAATCTTCAAATTACATATATACACAGTCGATTCCACTTAATTGGGACACATTGGGACTAATCCATTTTGACCCAATTAAGCAAACTAATAATAAATTCTTAAAATAAAATATGTAATATGAAGGTAAATAAAATAATAATTAAATACCTATTTAATGCTTTATTAAAACCAAATACAGAAAATATTTGTACTATAAATAATGAGGAAAAAATAAATACATACATGATAAATTTTACAATTTCAAATTTTAATTCTGCAAAAATGCATCAAGTGTAGTCTGTCTTTTGATTTTGGTACATCAGTTAAATCAGCCAGTCTACGATAGCTGTATTAACTGATGGCTTTTAATTTTATCCAGCAAAGCAATTTTACTTGAAAGTATAAAATTATTTCTTGGAATCTTGGCAAAGATTTAAAATTTTAAATAAAATCGATTCTGTAAATGAAAATTGCTAGGTACAGTAACGGTGAACTCTTAAGCAGATGCATACTTGCCATATGCACCACAATAGATAATTGATTCGCATCACACTAGTGTTTCCAAATATTAGTGTATGTAGTGTTGACATACTTTTGAAAAATCCCTAATATATATCAAAAATTGCTAAATTCCTTTTCTGCTACTGTCTCAATTAAGCGTTTAAATTATGTATTAGTTTATTACTTTGGTTTCCGTTCTTTGACATTTGGCCCAAAAAAGCAGTTTCCCCAATTAACTAGTGGCCCAATTAAGCAGAATCGACTGTATAGTATCAAATCTAAGGGTGTACAAGCTGCTGATAACATGAGTGTCGAACTGACAGGAATGGCAAAGCAACAAATATGGACAAAAAATAACTTCAAAATAAGTATTTTTTTTATTGATTAATTATAATTTCTTATTGTAAATAGTTTTTTTATATTGGAAGAAATTATGGACTGAGTAATGCTCGGTTTTGAAATAAGTTTGATCAACTTATTTTTATGATTTTCAAACTATATGTCCAAGTTTGAAAAATCTATAATGAAAATAAGAGGAATACAGTCTAATAGTCAATTTTTGTTGACAGCCTTAACTAAATTAGATTTCTTAAATTTTATGTTGAGCAGAACACATCTTTATCCCATCTAAATTAGTATATTTAGTAGAATGGATAGCAATATGTAAAAATATAATTTTCTGATGAAGGCATACTAATTAGATTAAAACATTTCAATTTATTCACATAAATTGTTTTCTCCTTTTGAATAAGCTGTTGAATTATTATAAGAAAAAGTGTTATTTTTACAATATAATCAATAAATGTTAAATGTTTTTAAATTTGCTTCTATTAAAAAAAGAGCATCAAAATTTGATTTTGTTTGGTATTCTATTTACCATTAAGCTGATAATATATATATTTACTTAGAAAAATTTAAGACCATATTAGCTTTGCTGCATTATATCTTTATATATTTAAATTACTAACAATTACTTTCTATTCCAATAAAATGTTACAACAGATTGTAGAAATTTTTTCAACAGTTTCTTTTTCATTCTATTTCATTTTATTCAATTTATTGGATAATTTTAAATTTTTTCTTTTCAATATAATGTATTATTTGATTTTTCCCCCCTTTCATTTGACCAAACTGTGTATATTTATATTTCTCAACTTATGACACTTCTACTTATACAGTAATCATGATTTAATCAGCAAGCCTTGATAATTGGTTAATGTAATTCACTTGCATATGGCTAGTGAATCATCAATATTCCTTTTGTTTCTGGTTACAATATTTTGGTTTTATGTTCATAAGCTTATTACACATTGCCTTATTGTCCTATAATGAATAGTAGTAGTGATATCAATGGAGTAGGCAACTTGAGAGACAAGAGTATTGCTAATTTAAATCTATATTAAATACTTACAACCAGATCAGTGAGCAAAATTTAGTCAAAAGGATTATCTATATTATACTACATTTACTATATTTAATTCCATTTTTCATACATATATAACATCATTTTTAAATTTAATAGACAAATGAAATAAGAGCAAATTTTCTTTCTATTCTAGTATCTCTGAAGTTTAATATATGTTAGATATGATAGAGAAAATCTGAATATAAAAATTTGTAATCATATGGATGAAATAAACTTAATAATGATCTAATAATTTAAATATATACATACTGTATTTTTTTAATTCAGAAATAAATATTTCAATAAAAAATAAACATCTGGGCACAAAAATAACAGGCAGGTCATATAAAATCAAAACTAAAATTTATAATCTATAAATAGAATGTATACAGGATATTGAGAAATAAGAAACAGAAACATCAGCCTTATACCAATAATTCCAGTTTTTGGACAGAGATGTATTTAAAATATATCAAATTAAAGAGAATTTATTATGTATATAATTTACAAAATGAAAATCACAGAAACTAATCTATTAATATGGGGATTGCAATAACTTCCATAATGCATAAAAACTTTTTCTGGACTCCAATACCTAACTCTCATATTTTTAATTATGAATATTGCTTGTAACAAAATTGCTTTTTTTTTTCCTTTTTTATTAATTTTCAAATTTTGTAGAGGATTATAATCCAATTATATCCATTATATTCTATAAAGTTTAATCTTTTTATGCAATTTGCTTCTACTGATGATGAAAGTTTTCCAAAGTATTTTACATATTTTTAATAAAAATATTAATTCTATAATCAATAATCATTCTGCACAATCATTAAGTCAAATTTATATGCACTTATTTTTCTGCCTAGTGCTATGTATAATTTTGAGTTAACAGAACTGATATTTGTTTGTTTATATATAGATCCTTTGGAAATGATTATATGACAACCTCCACCTCATATATTCACCTCAAAAAGACTTATAATTGCCATTTATAGTAAAATAATTGAATGTATCATTTTACTTATACAATTATATTAAATCCATGGTACTATCATATAAAAACATACATTTAGTTTCTTTCAGTAAATCTTTTATATCCAATATACAAGTAATCATTTCTCCTAACAAATCTATAATATGAAGCTGATAGCATTATAAAGTGAAAAAAATGTTTTATTGAAACAATTTGAAACGTAAAAGCCAAAATGATTTTTGGCATGCAAAGTACAAATAAAATTAATTAAAAATTCATTTATTTTAATTATTCAAACTAATTCTAATTAAAATATTACTTGGATCTCTATAGAACTTCCTTAAATACTATATAATATTTTACTATACTGTAATTTTTAGATTATTATGAATTTTAAAAAATATACAGTTTTTTAATTATGAAAGAAACATTTAATAATATTTTTCAGATTTAAAACATTTTTATATAAATTCTAGTCTTTTTCATATATTTAAAATTTTAATTAGATTATTTTATAATAATTATAATTCTCAATCTATATTTGATAACTACTAGAATCCAAGATAGCTATTACAAACTAGAGACTGATAATTTGTTTACCCTTTTCTGATATTTTTCATAAATTCATTGTTGGCTGTAATTTAAACAAATTTTATAATAATTTTTCCATAATGAATTTAAACAACATTCATTAAAACAATTTTTGTTTCAGTATTTAATTATGTTAAAATATATTTTCTATTATGTTCTGCAAATTTGCTTTTTACATATTATCTTTTACAATACATACCACTGATTACAAATATTGATATTATGAACAGATCATTTTATTCTGAAATTTCATTTTATTCATTTTTAAACTAATTATGTGACTAAGTAAACTCATTGATTAATATAATATATAAAATACTAATATTTCACAAAAAATAAGTCAACTAATTCTTAAAGTTTTATATTTCTAAATTTGTTATTTCAATTAAATTACTTAATAGTTAATTGGAAATACAAAATTATTTAAATATAATATATTTTATTTTGATATTTATGTTAAAAACATTAAAAAAAATAATCCTTAGAATTTTATTTATAGAAATTTTAGCATCCAAAAGGTATGTTTTAATATCTTTTTACTTTTATAAATTTTTAATTAATAGACTATGAATACAGTAGATTCCGCTTAATTGGGACAGCCACGTAATTGGGACAAATCTCAAAGAACGAAAACCAAACTAATAAACTAATACAAAATTTAAATGCTTAATTGGGATAGTAGCAGAAAAGGAATTTAGCAATTTTTGAATTATATTTTAGGGATTTTTCGAAAGTATGGCTACACATACATACATTAATCTTTGCCAAGATGTCAAGAAAGGATTTTACACTCAAGTAACATTGCTTGGCTGAATAAAATTAAAAGCCAGCCATTTAATATAAGCCATGATAGACTCGTTGAAATAAACCAAAATCTACCATAGACGAGTCTCCTACAAAAAGAAAATCAATTGCGTAAGGAGTGGGCATTAAAGAATGAAATTCCAGGAACATAGAAAAGAAAGCGTGATGGAAAGGATTCAGAAGTCGAAGAAGCATTAAATCAATGGATTTCTATAGTTAGTGGGCGAGCGAGAATATTAGCGGCCCAGTATTGAAGACGGAGATCAGTAAAAAAATAATAATTAGGTACCTATTTTAATAAATCATTAAAATAGGTACCTAATTATTA
>AYEL01082084.1:0-76602 GCA_000484575.1 Olivierus martensii | reverse complement strand
GACAATATCATTATTAAAATTAATAAAATTATAACCATATAAAAATATATTTAAGTAAATGATAATTAACCTATAGTAATGAAAACAAATTATTTAATTAATTAAAAATAGACGCTTAACAGTTCACTAGATTTAGTTTCTTAAAGATGATTTCTAGACGATTATTATTATAAATTCTGCGAACACAGTCTGATTCTATTGTTTGTTTGTGTTATATATGTGGGGCCCGGACCAAGATAAAAAAAAAATTAAACTGCAGGAAATTTTTTGTAACTTTGAAAAACAATCTCTAAACAGCCAACAATAGATGTACACGAAAACTTTGACCGTTGCTGGAGAACTAAACTGAAGATCCAATTACCACAAAGATCGTCTTTCCTAGAACTGCCTCCTTTGTCTTGCAGAGTCAACTTTGAACTCTAACTATTGTTTAATATTTCTTAATTTGTGTGGTTTTTTATTCTTATTGTAATGATTATTTTTGAATATCTTTAATTTTTAAATATTATATAATGATGATTACAAATGCAACTCAAACCCATCTGATCTTGTTGGGAATCCCAGAAGACCACAACAGATCTGACGATTCGAGAAATCGCTTCACATTTATCCATACACGGTCAGATCTGTCGAACGATTCGGTCTCTGACAACAGATTTGACGACAAATTGCTCAGTGTGTGGCTGCCTTAAAATCAGTCGAACAATTTGTAAATCTGACAACCGAACGATTTGTAAATCTGGTCTGAACGATTCGTCTCAACCAAGGTCTCAACGACGGATCTGAACGATTGGTCTCAACGACAGATCTGATGATAAATCATTCCGTGTGTGGAGTCCTACAATCTGTCTGACGATTCGGCAGTTTGATGACGGATCTGAGGATAGATCGTACCGTGTGTGTGGACCGTCAGATGATAACCGATCGAAATGATCTGTCGTGATCGGTCTCACGACAAATCGCTCCGTGTGTGACGGCCTTTAGCACTGCAACCATCATCCCATAAGAAGTCCTATTTTGTATACAAAAAAAATATCTTTTTTAATGAAATTATGAAAAGATCTTCCAGAAAAATGCAACCTAGATCATCATCATTCTACACATTCAAATAATATGTAGAATATGATGATCTAGGTTACATTTATCTGGAAGATCTTTTCACAGTTTCATTAAGAAAGCTATTGTTTTTTGTATACAAAATAGAACTTCTTCATTCATACAATATATGAAGAAAAGTTTCATCATCTATATGATGATCTAGGTTACATTTATCTGGAAGATCTTTTCACAGTTTCATTAAGAAAGCTGTTGTTTTTTGTATACAAAATAGGACTTCTTCATTCATACAATATATGAAGAAAAGTTTCATCATCCCCTGACATTTTTATATTTAGGATTATCAGCAATCCCAATTAAGTGATAGCTCCTAAAATGACAGTGTCCTTTAAAGAATCCTCTAACAATTTTTATTTGACTTTTATGTAATGCAAGAAACTCTTTGAATCTCTGTAAAGGGACCTAAAATAAGAGCCTTTGTTTGCCTCAGTCCAAGAGCAGACCTCCAATGAAAGTTATATTGAACTGACAATAATTTGGCTAAAAGATACCATGATTATTTAATGTAATTTTGAATTTAACGTTAAGTTTGTTTTTTAAAATCATTCTTCTGAAACTGATAACAATATTCGAACAACCTTTCAAATACTTCTGTATGTTAACGTATAGTGTGGAGGATGGTGTATAGTCCAAAATACTTTGCAAAATAAAATAAAATATATCTATTGAGTTTACTGCTATAAAGTGCTTGTTTTAAAGTTGTTATTCAGTAAAATAATATTGGCTATATGTAACAAAGGCAAAACATAATAATACTCAAAAGCCCTTTAGCAGTCAAAAGTTTCTTTAAAAAAAATATATCTATTGAGTTTACTGCTATAAAGTGCTTGTTTTAAAGTTGTTATTTAATAAAGGTACAAGAAGCTTCTTTCTTGGCCAGCTTATTTCTTGACCAATGCTATATTCTAGAAAAAGTTTATATAAATGAAAATTGTGTTGTAATGATTGAGTTTTAATTTAATTAAAAAGTTCTATTTGTTGTTGAATTGTCTATTAATTATAAATGATAATGTATGAAAGACTAAAAATGATTCTGTAGTTTTTTTGTTTTTGTTTTTATATTAAAGAAATATTTGGATTTTTCTGTATTTATGGAATAATAAATATGATAATTTTTGATTTCTTTTGATATTGTAGATTAATTTATATAATTTATACACAGAGTACCTACATTTATATGGACCATACATTTTCTCAAAAATTATGGAGAACAAAAAATTGCAAAATATATGTCCTATTACATTATTATTTCAAACTAAAATTCATAACGAAAAATATTTTCTATGCATCCACTTGGGCATCAAATGCCAAAATTTTCTATGGTACAGTTGATCTTCATTTAACATCAGAATTAGGTTCCTGAAAATCATAATTTTAACTGAAATGATGTTAACTTACAAAAAAACCATAGATCTAGTATTCCTAGAGTATTTTTTGTCATCTAATCATTACCATATTGTTCAATAATGGAATGAAATTGATGAATACTGCATGATTTAATGTATTAATGATTAATGAATCATGAAGCATGATCTAATTGTAATTTTAATTAGAAAATGTTACATAACAGTTGTGTGTTATGATTTACAGGAAATTATTTTCTAATAAAAGCCACCTTAGAATTCACAGGATCCATGATTATTAAAATTATACCTGCTTATATTCTTAATATATTCAATAGTCTATCATCAAAACTCAAAACAGCAATATTTTAAAAAATAAAATACTGCTGTTTTGTGCTTTGATGATAGACTCCATGATTATTTTTTCTTAACATCAGTTCTTAATCATTCTCTAATAACAATCCATTCCAGTCTCTATCACATGTTGACTATACTCATCGAACTCAGTTGGATTGTAGAGGAAGGAGATAGACAAGCTGGACTTGTACCCTCATTTAAATTTTCCAATGATATAACCCTAACTATAAAAGTTGATGCATTTCCACATAGGGAATCCAATCAATTGTCCTTTTGCAATATAAATGAATGCAATGTTCTTAGAAAATATTGTATGCTTCAATTAGCTCTCAAATAAAATGTAGTTTCATTATTTTTTTAAACTACACTATAGGTTTCCAGCATGTTTTTTTTTTTGTCTTTTATGCAGGAAATATAAGAAAATATTCCAATCTGCTGTCTTAAAATTTTAATTTTTTAACAGAAAAAATTAAAATAAAAAAGAGTTCTTCATCAGAAAGTTTTACTTGTAAAGAGCTGTTATTTTCTGTTGAATTTATCATTCTACAAAGAAGTGTAATGAATTCATTTTTAATGTTTGCTTGTGAAACAACATTAAGTAAGGAGGCATTAAATGAGAATACTATATTTTTATATTGGATATTTTTTGATATGACTATTTTATAAGAGATTCAACAATAATAACAATGATTGTCTCTCAGATGGCTGAATGGCATTTAGCCATCTGAGAGACATCTATATTAGCATTTCAACTGCATGATTGAAGACCAAATCTAAAGTTATTTTTTTAAGAGACCTGAGTTGTAATTTTTTATTTAAATTCATTTCAGAAATTGTTATAAATTTTGATTTTAAGAGACCTGAGTTGTAATTTTTTATTTAAATTCATTTCAGAAATTGTTATAAATTTCTGAAATGAAAGAAGTGAAAATGAAATTAAAGAAAGAAATGAAAATGAAGTTAAAAGTCACAGAGAATAATGTTAATTTATTTTGTGTTACTTTATTTCTTGTTATTTTAAAAATTTTTTGAGAAATTAAAATATCTTACTTTTTGATTAATTTAACACAAAATTACATCATCGTCATAATTTTTATTGTAATATTAAAATAATATATTATACCATGAAGCAGTTAAATTGCATATCAGATTATTTTATTTTAGAATACCATAGATTCATAGTCTATCATCAAAGCACAAAACAGCAGTATTTTAAAAAATAAAATACGCATGTTTTGTGCTTTGATGATAGACTCCATGATTATTTTTTCTTAACATAACTTTCTTATCATAACTTTACAAGATCCTGATTTTATGAGCAAATATAATTTCTACCAAAAATTTGAATTTGATTCAAATGAAATTTCTACCAAAAATTTGAATTTGATTTCGATGAAAAACAAGCGACAATATTTATCAATTAATTATACTATCAAATCTAATCAATTCCTTGATAAATATTGTCTATGATTAAGTGTTGATTAAGAAGAAAAATAATACAAACTAATATTATTTATAAATAATTTTTTAAGATATCGGTCTCGGCATTCCTGCTGAACCGCTCTTCCGATCTATTTTGAATTTTTATTAATAAATTTGTTATTAAATTAATAATTATGCAAATGCATTAAAAGATTGAAATCAATAGGCTGACAAGGACTTCTATTCAGAACCTAGCCTAAACTTCTTGAGACATTCAGATAAAAAGCTCTTCAGTGCAGCTGTCCACATGAATCTTTGTTCTTATTGCTGAATATCTCATAATTTCAATTGTAATAAAAATGCATAATATGAAAGTACAGATCAGTCTTACTTTACAAGATCCTGATTTTATGAGCAAATATAATTTCTACCAAAAATTTGATTTATGAATTTTATCCTGCTTTTATGAGAAATTTATAATGAACAAATGTCTCAAACATCAAATAAAAATACACTTTTAACGTTAGTTATACTTCAAGGGATACCAAAATATTATACTATATAAATGCATTTATCAATAAATATTAGTCCATCCTGTTTTGTTGTATTAGTAAGAAGAAAAATAATACAAACTAATATTATTTATAAATAGTTTGTAGCGATTACTGACAAGGGCTTGATAGAACTGAAAGTACTTTAATAAACTTTTTGTTTTTTGAAGAAGTTGCTGATTTATTGCCTGCTTTAAGAGTTGGATGTATACATGGTTCTTTATAAATAATTTTTTAAGAAAGATTCTTACTAATACATTCATCAATCAGATATTGGCTTTTATTGGAAGCAGTTTTCTTTCTTCCTTTCTAATTTTTATTCTGTTTTCGCGACCACCGAGATCTACACTCTTTCCCTACACGACGCTCTTCCGATCTTTTTATTATCCAAGGTTTGTGGCAGAGTAGGCTTTCAGGGTTGGAAATCAGTATGCTAGATTGGGTCTTTTAAAAATGTGAAAGTATAGATTATGGAAGCTGGAATTAAAACTGAATTCTTCACTGATGAATGACAATTTTACTTTGTGATCTTTAAGAATGAAAATCCATGTAATCTCTCATGTCATCATCAAATCTGTTTGTTATGAGCTTTTTTAGCAAACTGATTTTTTTTAGGTTTCGTATTATGAAAATTAATAATAATTATTGAATTATATCATTTATATTTTGTTACTATTTACATAACTACATAATATTTCAATGAAAAACAAGTGACATTTTTGGATTTAAGAATAGATTATAATTACATGATATTTAAACAGAACACCGCTTAAACTCTTTTACTAAAATATTAAGTAATTTCTGGCACTTACTGCGGGATGAGTAATTCTTTCTTTCTTGTAATTTTGAGAATTACTCAACCTGCAGTAAGTGCTAGAAATTACTTAATATTTTAGATTATAATTTTTCATTTAAATCAATGATAATTTAATCTCTGATTTACAAGTAATTTTCAAGAATGCTTTATTCTCATAAACAAGGATTAAAGTGTATTATAAAAAAAGAAGTAGAATTAGATTCCAAAAAACCTCTTAAATACATAGTTAGTCATTGTTAGTTTATGCAAATGGATATGCAGAAAAATTTTATTTTGGATTTGTTTGAAATTAAGAAGTAATAGAGAAAATTTTTAATAATAATAATCAGCATTTGCAAACCGAATATTTGAAAAAATACTCAGTTTTAGAAATATGGGCATTTTATATTTTTAAAATGTGTAATGAATTCTAATAAAATTTATTTATTATTATTAATAAAAAATATAATAAGAGTAAATAAATTCAGCACAATTTTAAAAGTGGAAAAACAGTATATTTTACTAAACTTGTAGATCTTTCAGCCTTCATAAAGCTGAATAAAGGTGAAAGATCTACAAATTTAGTAAAATATACTGTTTCTCACTTTTAAAATTGTGCTGAATTTATTTACTCGTAATAAGAAGTGGGACGAAATTATACAATAAAAAATATAATTTTATATGTAATAGATTAAAAGACATCAGCATGCTACATATGCACAGACATTGTTAAATATACCAGAAACAACAGTTACTAAACTTGATAATGGATTACGAATAGCTACTGAAGATTCTGGCACATCTACTTGTACAGTAGGTCTGTGGATAGATGCTGGTAGTCGTTACGAGACTGAAAAAAATAATGGAGTTGCACATTTCTTGGAGCATATGGCTTTCAAGGTATTTTTTATATAATTATAATAATTATTGTTATTATTATATACTTATTTATTTTTTATTGTTTATTAAAGGGAACAACAAAAAGATCACAAGTTGATCTTGAATTAGAAGTAGAAAATATGGGTGCTCATCTTAATGCATATACTTCTCGAGAACAAACAGTCTACTTTGCAAAATGTTTATCTAAAGATTTAGAGAAAGGTACAATCAGTGATTTTAAATTTATTTATTTTTTAAAATTAAAATAACATATCAAAATATAATTTTATAGTCAAAATATAGAGTTGTTCAGAAAGTAATTTCATTTTTTTCATGAAAATGAACACCAATATTTATATAATATATAAATATTTTATTTAGTTAAATTGTTTGCTTTAATCAAAGGTGCATCTTTAATATCGAAATTGTCAGAATGAAAATTTGCAAACCAGTTTTGGCATTGGTGTTCTGTTAACACATAACTTCACATAACTTTTTACTTGCTTGAATAGCATTCTTACCTTTTTGGTAATAAAAAAGCAAAATATGCCGAAAATGCTCCTTTTTGTTTTCCATTTTTGATACGACACCAAAAAAAAAAAAAAACAACTGCACAGAATCATAAAAATTTTTTTTTATAAATAAAGCTTGAAATGTCAGCTGTCAAAATTTATAATGACAATATGGCTTAGAGTGAAATTAGCAGGTTAAAAATGTAACTAATGCCATTCATGGGAAAAAAATGAAATTACTTTCCAAACTCAATATATGTAATTTATAAAATACAGATTATATATGTCTATCTGTACTTTTCATTTTAAAAAATAAAAGATATTTAGAATTTTGAGTCAAAATATTGTTTAGTGTCAACATAGGCATATACTGTATTTTAATTTTTTTTTTCATTTGACTCTTCTGTGAAGCTTTGAGATTTAACTTTTCTAATCTTTCATATGACAGTAAATGATATATCATTTAAATAATTTTCTAATGCTAATATCAAATATATGTTTTCTCATATATTATGCTCATAGAGGGATATTGCATAATTTTTAAATATATAAAATTATTATTGCTCAAAATTCTAATTGAAATGGCATGTTTAAAACATTATTTTAACATTAACTACTTTAAAATATGGTGGTTTGCATTTTTATTGAAGATAATCTTTATCATTATTTTTGCTTTATCAAGTTCTATTATTGCAAATTAATGAAAGATGTCCATTTTCAGCATTAAAGAAAAATCATTTTGTTAATAAATAGTTAAATATTTTATTATCAATGCAGCATTAGGATTTGTATGTGCTTTTATTTAAAAAACATAGACTAAATCAGGAATTTTATAAATGATTTTCCAATACAATTATATATGAATTACATTAAGTGTCCAAAATACTCAACAATACTGGTTCTTTTGCTAGTTAAAACATAATATAGACCAGGGGTGGACAATCCACGGCCTGCATTAATATTTTGTGCATCCTGTGTTATACAAAATGCTACAAAATAAATAAATAAGAAATAAAACAAATTCCTTAACTGAGAAAACAAAATACAAATTTTTACAGCAACTTTTTCAGTAAATATAGAAAATTCACCAAATGAACTTCAATTGGATATAATAGATTTATAAAGTAATTTAGATTTTAAAGATACTTTTGAAGAAAAATTTGGTATATTTTTATAAAACTTTTATCAAAGAAAATCAATTTCCCAACTTAAGGAAATATACAGCAAATATTCTATTGTTATTTTCAATAACTTATGTATGAGAATAGTTTTTTTCCATTGAGTTTAGTAAAAAGTAAAACAAGAAATCAGTTAACAGAATCACATTTCAAAAATAATTTTAAACTAGCAATGATTTAATATTCAACCAAATATTTCCGATATATTATATTCACATCAATTCCAGAAGTCATATCAAGTATATCAAATACCTATGTTAATTTATAATCACATATGAATAAATAATTGGTGATTTATGCATTTTGTTTTTTTCTTGTGTGCAGCCCACACCAGTTTGAAAGTTTTAAATATGGACCATAGAAAAAATTGCCCATCTCTGATATGGACTATGGAAAACCTCCCAGTTAAAATATAATTATCAAAAAATATATATTTATATACATAAACATATATAGTAAACTCTATAAAAGCTGCCAGATTTTGCAAAATTTATTAATTACTTAATATTTCTATTTTTATACAATTATACAGTACTATTTTTCAAAATCTTAACTTTTTTTTTATCTAATTTGCTAAGAATAGATTATAAAAGTTAGATTTACTTGAACATTAAGAATACATTAATTTACTAAATATTTATAAAAAATATGGCACTGTTTTCTTAGAGTTATATTTTATATATTATTTGTGAGATAGTTTTCTACATTATATTTTTTTTGTTAATATAGTAATAATATAGTATACCAATAAAAGAAGTTGAAGTTGTATCAAATAAATATTATTTTTGTTGTAATATGATATTTTTATATTGTTTCTGGAAAAATAAATCTAGTATATATTTGCAGTTTTAAGAGAAAATTTCATGTCAAGTGGTTTATTAATTTGAGCATTTTTAATTTAACTAAATATTTAAATGAAATTAAATATCTTAATTAGAATTAGATTAACTATGTAAGTTAAAAAAATGTATTGTTTATTTTACTAGAATAAACAGTATTATTAAATAAAATAGTAAAAATTTAATTATGAAATTTATCTATTAATCATTTTTATTATTTCAAGCAAAGTTTGCATTTTATAATTATATTAATAAATAAACATATTTTAGCTGTTGAAATATTAGCTGACATCATAATGAACAGCAAATTTGGAGAAGCTGAAATTGAAAGAGAACGTGGTGTTATCTTAAGAGAAATGCAAGAAGTAGAAACAAATTTACAAGAAGTTGTTTTTGATCATCTTCATTCAGTTGCTTATCAAGATACACCTTTAGGAAGAACCATACTTGGACCAACTGAAAATATTAAGTAAGAATAATTTAAAAACTGATAATCACTTATGATATCCCAAAAAGTTTTTTCTTATGTAAATAATGTTTTGTTTTTTACATTATCCCTAAATATTTTTGACACAATAATATAATGTAGTAGTATATAAAACTAATTGCAAAATTTAATGCTGATTTTAAATGTATTAATTTATAAATGCAATGATTAATTTATAAAAATACTCATTACAATAAAAATAAAATAATTATTGCTTTACCATTTGCTTTTATATTAAAAAAAATAAATTATACTGTATTTATTAAAATAGATAATACACCAAATATTTTCATTCATAAATTCATTACACTGTTTATTGTAATTTTATTTTATAATAATGCCATCCCTTTTCAAAAATTTACTTTTATGTTCCCAAATTGGAACATTATTTATTTGATAGCATTAATTTGTAGAATTTGTTTAAAAAGCAATGATTATATTTTGTTCTGTATAATTTTTAATACATATTTTAGTAAATTTTTTGTATATGATAAGTCTCAAATTGTTTTTCAAAAATGTTAAACAAATATTACCACTATTATTATATGAATAATTTATATATTTAATGATATCCTGTTTTTTCTTGTTTACCTACTGATTGGGCTGATTGTATTATCATAATGAAATATTTCAATAAAAATTAAATATTTTATTATTTTAATTAAACTTAATATTATATAAGTAAATATTCTATGTAATTATGAATATAAATGTAATCATGATTGTTACGTAATTATTTTATGTAGCATAAAATAATTTCAGAATCAGTTGGAAATCTATAAACTATAAAAAACAGTACAGAAATCTTGGTTGTTATTATATTTTGCTAAAAATTTTTATATTTGCATATTTTTACTGTTTAATAATTTAAATCTGTGAATTCAACAAAATTTGTTTGCTTTTCCAAATAATTTAAAAATTTTAGCAAATAAATTTTCAGATAACTTTTTTGATAATATACTTTTCATAAATTGTAATTTTAGAAGTCTAACCTTTATGATATTAAAGTATGATATTGTCACAGTACTTAATTACTGCTATAAAAATTTTTATTATTTAGCATAAGATATAGTAAGATTACAACGAGGAGGAAACTCCTCTTCACATTTTGTGTGTGTGGCCCTTTCTTGGCTTAAAGCATGCTTTTTTGGGATGTATTTTCTTGTTCCACAAGATCTATTTTTATTATTTAGCATAAGATATAGTAAGATTACAACGAGGAGGAAACTCCTCTTCAGATTTTGTGTGTGTGGCCCTTTCTTGGCTTAAGCATGCTTTTTTGGGATGTATTTTCTTGTTCCACAAGAACTTGCCTACTGTCTCATTGAGGAAAATACTGTCGTTTGTTTTAAAGACGGGACTACTACTGGGATGATTTGATTGGGGGTGCATAATAGACCATTGGTGATTGCAGTGCTTGGGCTGTTTAGGCTCCTCCCTTTACATCTATCTATCTATCTAAGATTACAATGTTCCATTATCATTTCAAATTTCATATTAAAGCATTCATCATATTTATGTATATGATGAAATTGTTAATTTAAAAAAAATTTTGGCAACTTTAAAAATTTAAGAACTACCATCAAAGGCTAGTATTTCAAGTAATAAACACAAAAAAGAACAGATCTACAAAAAAAGCAATTAAATAAATTAGGATTAAATTTTAATTCTCACTTTTAACAAAAAATGTTCTGTAAAGAATACGTCACATTCGTGTCCTTGACAGACAGACCATCAATTTATTTATGAAACATATATGTCTTTGGCACACAATGAATGAAAAGATAGAGACTTCTTTTCACTAAGGCATTAGTCAAAGCTTTAGGTACCAGCAATTAACAAACATATATAATAATAAACATAGCATAATAAAGATGCTTGTTAAATAATATATGTAATATTACAGTACATATTTTATTCCCTGTAATAATACAGTACAAGCATTTTTTTATATATTTGGATTGAATTTTAAATGATATTCCATGTGATGATATATAAGCAAAAAGTATATAATAAAATTTTTTATTTTCATTTTGTTATATTTTATAGGAGCATTTCAAGACAGGATTTAGTAGATTATATAAATAATCACTACAAAGGATCCAGAATTGTTTTAGCTGGAGCTGGTGGTATGTTTTATAGTCCATTGTTTTTTAATTAAATTATTTTGAAATTTAAATAAAATTACAAAATTTTAAAGATTTTTATAAATTCTTAAAATTAATACCAAATTAAATTAAAATTTAAGTTTCATTTTTTTACAAGCTCATATATTTTTAAACAGCACTTTTAAATCTTGCTTATTATTATATTTATTAAAAATGTTTATATTTACATATTTTTACTGTGATTTACTTACATTGAATTATATATTATGATGATAATATACTAATGTATAATATGTATTTGAAATTGTGAAATTGAACATGACAGGCAATATACTGGGTCATATATTTTATTTGACCAATATTTTTTTATAAATTAAAAAAAATAGAAAAAAAACTGAAAAATCTTTCTCTTACATTTCAAACAAAAAAAAATCTGTGATTAAAAATTTTTCTGTACATCCATTTCCAGTAGGATATACGAGAACTTTGTTATTTATATTGAGAAGTGTAATTTTTTTGGGAATTTATGTCTATTTCTTTTTAAAATAATAATTTCATAGCTGGCAATGTTTTAACAATTTTTTTTAAGATATATTTTGCAATAATTGCAACAATTGCAGCATAGGTAGCAATGTAGGCTGCAGTCATTATTGTTATAAGTTTTATTTCAAACTTAAGTCAGCGATTTTAATTAAAAATTGATATAAAAATAAGAAATTTTAAGTGAAATAAATGTGTTGACTGGAGAAATGTTTTATATTATCTATTTAAAATTTCCGATATTTATTTCTGAATATCTCTGAAAATATTAATCATAAAAATGACAATATTAAAATATCATAAGAAAAGAATGTAATTAGATTATTCCAAAAAATATATACATCTTCCTATTTGATCCAGAAGTTGATATACAGAAAAATTTTTCATCATGGTTTTTATTTCTGAATAAAAAATAATAATATATGCAATCCTCAACTAATGCATGCTTGTACTTATAATGGTGATGTCATCAGTAAATTCTGTGACTGTAATTCAATTCAGTTGATATGGATTAATCCACAATCAATGATTTGATATATGAAAAGTATTTTTTTGTGTGATTCTTGTAGTTTTGATGTTCATAATGTTTAAGATAATATATAGTGTTCTAATAAACATTAGTAGTGAGAAATCCATAAATTTTGGGCATTTCTGATTTACAATAGATCTGATTTAGGACAGTGGGTTCGAGCTGAACCCTTTTGTAAGTCAAGTACTATCTGTATAAACATTGATATTGTTTTTTAATAATCGTAATTTTTGGGAAAAGTCATCTATAGGTACATAGGCAATTATATAAATAATTTAATATCATAGTTAAAATAATGAATAATTAATACCTGTTAGAGTATATTGCTGATTCAATTAGCAGTTTATTAGATAAAAAATAGATGATTGTTAAAGAATTTAAATCTAATTTATTATAAAATTGAAAATTTTCAATGTTGTGTTTATTGTAAAAACTAAATCAATTAATATTTTTTAAATTTATAATTAGGAATCAAGCATGATGAATTAGTTAAATATGCCAATAAGCACTTAGGATCTCTTTCTAATGAGTATAAAGGAGGAATTCCAGAACTCCTTCCATGTCGTTTTACTGGAAGTGATGTAAGTATATATTTGTTTAGTAATTATTTCAAATAATTAATTAGTAATTTTCGAACTTTAAGTTGTAAAATTAAATATTATATAATTTACTGTATTTATTGTCATTGATTTAATTTTTAATTTCTAAAAGAATATAAAATTCAAAATTAGAAAATAAAAGATGACAATTTTTGCTAATTAGCTAATATATTTGTTTATATAATATAATTTCAAAGTAAATTATGGAAAATGGATCTCTTATTATCATTGCAAAATTTTAATTTCTAATATAAACTTTTACAAAATAACTCATATTACATAGTATTTTAATCCAAACTTTTACGTAAATTCAGTTTTATGGAAATTAAATTCAACAGTTTATCAGTAATTGTTCAAATCATATGTTCTCATTGATAATCAAAAAATGTATTGTTAGTGATATTGTTATTTTTTATGATTATAAAAAAACTTGTTTTTAATATTAATGCTTTTATTAGGAATTAGAAAACAGCATATGCTATAACCATTGTTAAAATGCAAAATTGTTATAGTGGATTTAAAAAAATGTGAAAATTTTGATCAAAATTCATCAAAATTATAATTTTTGATTGAGAAAATAATTAGTTTTGTATGTAATTATTAAAATTCTTTGTTAAAATATTAATATACTAGCTGGGATATCTGTCACTTTTATTCTATATAGATTATATGCTTTTAATTCATTAAAAAAAATTTTTTTTAAACATAATATATAACTTATTAATAATTACAATATAAGGGTAACATAAGTAAGTCATATGTACCCCATTTTTTATAATACCTAGTTCCATTTAGTGACAAAATGAACAAAATTGATATTTTCATATTATTGATCCATTTAGACCTAAGAATATAAATTTTGTTCAAAATAATTTATTTAAAAAAGTTCTGTGAATTCTTTTGTATTTTATTATATAGGTAGTTTTTGGTTTATGAGTTCCCAGGTTTTCAAGTTCTTTTCCAAATATAAAGTATAAAAAAATAATAAATATGAATATTAATTGCAAAAAATAAATAGGCATTTAAGATTATATATGTAACCATATAATATAGTACTACTAGGTTTGTAGCAGAAATTTCATTGTCTGTTATGAAATTGAAAAATCAAAATAACAGCACTTGAAGCAGAAGTAGCATGCCCTCTGGCTGCCATGATTTTACCAGCACATTATATAAATAACTTTCTTTCCTGGATTGTGTCTAAGGCAATAATTCATATGGATAAAAGTTCAATTATTTATCTGTCAATAATAATGAAGAATAAAAATTCTTTAACATTTGATATGACACAAATAATTTCATTATTTTAATTTGCTTGATTTTAAAGCAGGGCTGTCCAACTCGCTGGTTGCATGCGGTCTACTGCTGTACTGAATGCAGTCCAATACCAAATTGTAAACATCTTTAAAACAAAGAGATTTTTATGTATTTAATGAAGTTAATGAAGATTTTTATTATTTAAATACCTATATATGATACATTTCCTATTTCGATTTTCTAAAATATTATTATTTCAGTGATTAAAACTTCTTGACCTGCTCAATGATTTTAAAAAAATTTCTGAACGAAAAGAAGTCAAAGACAATTTTGCTTATTTGTCATGATAGATATCATATATTGTACATTATTTACTAAATTTTTGCTTAACAATTATTTTTTTATTTTTTTTTCTTTGTTTTACACTCCTTTCTGATCAGTGAAATTACTAAGGGGCAGGGCCAGTTCCAATCATGGGCTGCACCTACACACGTGTAAGGGAACCGGGTGACGAAGGATGAAGATCACTGGGCTGGACCCAGAATCTCAAAAAAATTTTTCAGGAGATGCCGGACCTGGGTCCTCCTGCCTGATATGCCAATGCATTACCACATAGTCATCCGGCTGCCTAACAACTATTGTTGGAATCAGTATATTTTATGTGCGGCCTGAGACAATTTTTTCTTCAAATGTGGCCCAAGGAAGCCAAAAGGTTCGACACCCCTGTTTTAAAGATTATGTTTCATTTCTTTAGATAAATAATTGTTTAATCATAATTGATTTTTGTAAAATTAATTTTGCTTGTTATAAATTTTTAATTTTATATTTTAGTCTTAACTTTTTTGTTTTTTATTTTGTTTATTGCTAGTTGCATATGTTCATTCTGCTTTGCACTGGGCCTATTTTATTACTTTTAGAAGTGCTTATCATGTTTTTGTCTCTCTGGGTCACTATGTTTCACTTCTGCATAATCCAGTAGAATTTTGTTTTCTTGGTATGTTCAGCTTTCCAGCTGTCAATTCTCTTATCTTTGCAATATTTTATATATTGAATTTAAGGCTGATGTCCACATGGTTTGGTACCCAGTTGGCTGACACTTGTGGTAGGACTGCCAGTGTGTGAGAGCCCATGCAGTGTGCCTTTCTGTCCATTCTAACATCTCTTTCCTATAAAGTTCCCACTTTATTTTCCTATCTAACTAACAACATGCCAACTAACTCTATTTCTAATTAAACTAAACAACAGAGCAACTGCCTTTTCAGATTTTTATTTATTTATTTGTTTTTATTATTATATTTATACCTCCTCTTCTTGTTCTACCAACAACATCCATCTAACCCTTCTGTGCTAATACTCCCTTTTCCTATAATACTAACAAACAGATTGCAGCATATAGGTACAAGTATTCTTCCCTCTTTTGTTGTAAATTATATCTTAAATGATGATAAAAATTAGAATCAAATTAAAATTATTATTCTAATTTGCTTTCTGATGAAAAATTTTGATACAATATCATCTGTCAACAATATTTTATAAATGAGCAGATACATTATTATCTTAAAATATAAATTATATAATATGATTAATAGAGGGATGATGTACTTCATAAAATTTTAATATATTTTTGTACCAAATTTTAAAAGTTTCCATTAGAAATTTACATTAAATTGAATTATGTAATAGAAACTATTATTTGAATTAAAGCTGTTACTTCCATAATATTTTTTTTGCATATCAATACCAGTATGATATAGTACATTGATGATTATTGCTTATGAATTATCATAAAACAGTAGTAATCAATGTACTTTATCATATATTAGCCATTCTGATTAATATTTTTCATTTTTATTTGGATAAGTAAAGGAGATTGTAATAATAAAATTATTATAATCTCCTTTACTTATTTAAAAAATATAAAATTAATAATAGCTGTCAGTTGCAAATTTGTATTTATTGTAGGCATGATATATTATAGTAAATGCTTTATCTGACATTAAATGAACTTTTTGATTATTAGTGTTATGTATTGTTTTTTAAGATTACAGATGTATTTTTTTGCAAAAATATTTTAATAGTTTTTCTTACTTGATTTAGAATATATGGATAATAAAATGAGAAAGAAAAAAATAAAATAGTGAAATATTAACTGCAGTGGGCGATCAGTTAACGAATAATAAATCTTTGATTTGTTTTATGTTGTCTCTGAGTTCATTTTAATCGGGAAAAATTACTCTTCTTCCATCCTTACCCATAAGTACACGAACGCGCAAGGCCTGAGTAGTCATTCGTTAGGTTAGTTAAGCCGAAATATCTCTCATGGAATATTTTTATCTGGAGGCAGCCACTTATAGAGCTGCCATCATCTCAGACTGACCAACACTCATTATGTAGTCAACCGGAAAAATGGGTTTCAACAGATCAGGCCCAGATCCCCTCCCCTGAAAATTGGAGGAGTTGGACCCCTGGATCCTCCAGAATGGTAAGCCACAAAGGAGTGGGACCCCGGATCCTCCAGAATGTTAAGCCACAGCTTTACCATGCAGCCATTGGACTGATCTGTCATTCCGTCAATCAGCGGGTTCCACAGTTTGTTCTGTGAAGTGTTCGTTATCCGAAGATATGTTCGTTAACTGAACATAAAAATCTTTTGAAAAAGTGTTCATTATCCGAATTGTTCATTAACCAATCACTCACTGTATAAGAAGTTGTAGTGTTTGTTATTTTCCTGACAATAATCTCCCATTTTATCTCAAGACCCCAGACATTTCTTATCCATACATTACCCGTTTAAAGTACTAGAGCAACACCAAAAATTGCTCATGATGTTAGAAGCTGATGTGAGTAGTTCAGATAACATGGGAACTCACATTTCATCATGAATAAAGAGAAACATAACATAAATTCATAAAGATTTAATAAAAAAAATATCATTTCATAATGTTCATAGAAAACTTAACATCAAACTTTCATCCATTTGTCATTTTTCTAAAAACAAGGAAAAATTTTACTCATATTAAGTTATGTATTGGTATCACTAATTAGGAAGTTTTTGTACATTGGCATATGGTATTAATATTTAAATTCTTTAAAATAAGTTGTGTTTTTATTTAATATTTGGCAAAATAAATTGTCATTTAAAAAATAAAATAAAAATTTTAAATAAATATAAAGATTAAAATGTTTATATTTATTTAAAATTTAAAACAATTTGGAAGTGTTATATGTAAAACATATTTGTGTAATGTATTCATTATAATTGTCATCTTTTATGTATTCCTTCATATTAGCAAGGTGTGCCATATTCAGTTTTGAAACTTCTATTCATTGGAAATTTCTCACATAAATAGGATAAAGTGCTAGAGCAACACCAAAAATTACTCTTGATGTTTTATAAATTGAATTTTCAGTACAAATTATACTTGATATATGAGATCTCAATTATACAACCAAGATCGTATAAACAAAGTATGTTCTGTAATTCAAATAATAAAATAAACTAGATGAAATATCCACCTTCTGAAATGAAATAAATCATTTGGTCAAATCAGTCATACAAAGATTGCCTAATAGTTGCTTTCACCAATAACTTTACCTATTCTGTTTCATTTTCAAGATAATTTTAAATAACTTTATAATAGTTCTATATTTATGGCTATTATATAAGATTAGATACAAAATATAATTTTTAGTTTACAGATATTTTACTAATGTTTTATGTCATCATCATCTATAAATTATTAAGAATTTGTCAAAAATAATTTATTTCTTAGCCTAGGTATTTATGAGACATTGATTTGGTTAGTGATTTATACAGATATCATTTTCAAATGGATTCAAAATAAAATTTCTATCTTTTACTACATTTTCTAATAATGAGCTTTTTCAGGAGTGAAAAAATAATTTTTCCTTAAATAAATATAATACTCAGGATAAATATAAATAAAACAGAAAAAAAAAGAGATTTAATATAAAGTTTTTGGTTCATTTCTTCACGCAACAATATGTAATGTTGCTCAATTTAATACAGTTAATCTGTAAATCAAAGTTGTTGGATGGATCCTATATACTGGACTCCAAAATATAAACAGTTCAAGATATAGACAACAGATTCTTCAAGATAAAAGAAAAAATGAATTATGAGAGTAATACAAAGTGGTAATATAAGAAGCTGGATGTGTGGATGGCTTCGAAGAAATGAATTCCAGAAGCATTTGAGTTCTGTAGGGTTGACAAAGACATATTTGACATATCTCAGACAGAAAAATATAAACATCAAATTTTTTTTCAGGAGAGTCATGATCAGTTTCTTGAAACCCATTCATCATCTGACAACAAATTTCAACAGGAGTGTATATTATAGACACTTCTATAGTCTCACTGCTTAGTATTTGGCAAAAATGGAATGTGGAAAATTCAGAAAGAAGACAGTATTTATACAGCCAAACCACGGTTCATGAACCCCTCAGATTATCAACAATTCAGTTTATAAACAAATTTTCCGAACACAAAGCATCTTGGAAGATGTACTATGTCTCGAGTTATGAACAAGTTAGCCATTAACTTAAACATTTTCAGTGATAATACTGTGTGTTTTCTGGACCCGGAAACGGAAATTCGGAAAAGGCAAAACAACAGGCGTTAGACCTACAAGCAGTCAACAACAATGCGTGGGTAAGGATGGCTGAAAGAGACAGTTCAGCAAGTTCTGACAGAGACCAACATTGAATATAAATTCAACAGCTTCCTTATTCTTTGTTAGAGAGAGACTTCTACGTACAAATATTAATTCCTGACAAGCAAAGAGAGAGAGATACCTTAAATTTTCATAAATGAGGAGCACAAATGAAGGGAATTCACTTCCGGACTTCCGCCCTTTTAACACAGTCTTTAGTTCAAAAATTATTGACGACGACGTAAACAACAGTCGGTAATACTAAAAGAAGGCTTTCTATCAGACATGTCTTTCAGATATCTTTTCCTAATATTCCAAGAATACGTACAATGTAGAGTACAAACAGGAGAATAGACAAAGCTAGCAACAACAAGACAAGACAAAGCCAAGATTTAGAACCAAAAGCCTTGACCTTATTTGTCCCTGCTCTTTTATATATTCGACTTCTTTCTCACCTTTCCTGGTGAGAAAGAAGTCAAATGTATAAAAGAGAAGTCGGACGATTCTATTTTACTTAACTTCCAGATGGTTCAGGTGTCAAGTCTCAGATTTTGCATTGACACCTAAATAAACCATCTACAATTTATTACCTCAAAAAGAACAATAATGATATCTATTATATCCTGTTATTAAACTGCATTATTAATTTCACATTCCTCAGCTCATCTCTGCGACAGGAGGAGTTTCTGATCCCCACAATACCATGTGTCACTTTACAAACATTTTAAAACACAGACAAATACAAATCACACTGAACAACTTTTTAGCGAGACAGAGGTGCAGTGGGTCTGAAACAGAGTCAAGTGGTGCCAAGAAACAAAAAAAAGAATCCCCTTCCAAACAATAACATTTCACTTTCTCACAACCTTCCACTTATGCCATCAACTCTTCTCTATGGAGGAACAGTAAAATTAAGTTTTTGTCTATATTTGATCTGCTTAGTGTTGTGTTTAACTTTTTTGTGATAGATATAATGGTTTCCATTGATTTTATGTTAAGAACTTGTGCACAAAGTACTGTTGTAAAACTTTAAATAAGCAATCATCTAGGGTCCAGGAATGGATTAATCCATTTTTTACATTAATTCCTATGGGGAAAATAGTTTCGGTTTACAAACATTTTAGTTTATGAATGACCTGCAGGAATGAATTAAGTTCACAAACTGAGGTTTGACTGTATAAGTCAGAATGATGGCTAATAAACTGTGAGATTAGATAAGTTAGCAGCAGTTAGGGTCCAGAGTTAAAGGAAGAAATATGAAAATAATAACTAAAATATTTTCTATAATATATAATTATATTTATGCAAACTAAAGAAATGCAATTTTTAAATTCTAATCTTTAAATTCTTTAAGGCATGAAACATAGTATTTAGCCAAGCATAGGGTAGAGCTTTATTATCTTTTAATAAAGCTTTGCTTAAGGGCCGTATGGCAGTGTGGTATGGAATAGGATGTAAGTAGGACAAGTTAGGTTGTTGTGAAGTCCCGGGAGATGTAATGGTAACACGTGTATTACCATTAAAGAACATTAAACCACCATTACCATCTTTTAAATGTGCTGGCATTTATAATATCCCTATTTACAACAACGACTGTAATAGGCATTAAGTATACGTGGGTAGTACAACTAGGTCTCTTGCCACTCGCTTAAAAGAACATCAAAATGACATACAAAAAGCTAACTTCTCTACTGCGCTTGTCAAACATTTTTACGAATACGATGTCAACATCGAATGGAGTCAAGCATATATAGTTAAACAATTTGATAAGGCCAAAGATATTAAGACTGCTGAAGCCATTGTAATTGAAACATATAGAAAGAAAACCTACGTCATTAATGACACTCAACCCATCAACATACCACCACAATGGTTTTTGCAAATGCTACCAATCAGCCACTATCGTAATTTATTGTTTTAATTTATTTATTTTATTTTAATTTTCTTTTTGTTTATTATGTTGCCTGTAATCGTTTAAACATTAATATAACTCTTAGCATGTGTATATTTAATTGTTCTACTTTAACATATGTTCTAATTATCTATGTTTTAAATTTAAAAAATTTTTTTAATTTATATAATGTTCTATAAAAAGTTTATGTTCCAGAATGTTCTATACTTAAATTTGTATGCTGAAGATGACTTGTTAAAGTCGAAAGCGCATCAATAAATTATTTAATTTTCCACTTTAAACTAGTGCTTGTTTTCAAATATAATTCTTGTTTTCTAAGTGGAAGTTCCTACTTATTATTACTTAGTTATTAGACTTTGTATGTAGTTATATAATGATATTGTTATTAATTATTATTTTGTCATATTCATTTTTGAAAGTATGTTAAATTAACCATATGACACACAATTAACTGCAGTGATTCAAAGAAGACACCTTGGGAGTTCTCCATCAACTGTTAATATTAATGTTAATAGTTGAAGGATGGATAATTGTTACTTATGTCTGTCTTTTACTTTCTGTTTATTATTTTTATGTTAATTGTAACATATATTTTAATGTTAATGATAGGATAAATTTTTTTATTGTATTATTCTGTTATGTATATTGATTTCTTTGTTTAGCTGTGTACTTAAGCCCTGCATAATTAGTCTATTCAATTTCAAATGAAAATATCATACAATTTTAAAATGGACTAATGTCTGAAAGCATGATAATTATTATATAAATAATTTATATTGTATAAATTTTAAATTATATAGCAAATTTAAATAATAATTCCATCTTAAATAATATAATATTAACTTACCAGTAAGTATGCATATTTCTAAACAGAAGAAATGTATTGAAAAATGCTAAAATTTTAGGTTAGATAGAAACTCTTTAGTGTGAGTATTTTTTGCAGTTGTAGCAACAGAGACTAGATGAAGATAAACAAAGATCAACTAATAAAAAAACATTTATTGCTGCTAACAATCCATGAAAAAATGCATTTTGGGAAATTTATTCACCTCTTTAGTTTACATGGATTTAGAGAAATGATTAAACTTGAATTAGTAAAAGATGATAAATGGTGATAGTGAAAAGATTGTAAATTAGATAGTGATTCATTTCAATAAGAAAAATCACTTAAAATTCCAATGCTACTTTCTGATATAGTAACACTTGATTCCCCTGCTGAAATGAATCACTGCCTAATTTACAGTCTTTTCATTATCATCATCATCATCATCATCATTTACAATTTCAAGTTTAATTATTTCTCTAAATCTATGTAAAACTGAAAAGGGGAATAAATTTTTTTATTAGTTGATTTTCATGTTTGTCTTCAGCTAGTCTCTGCTTGCTACAGCTGCAAGAATATTCATACCATGGAATTTCCATCTAACTATGTATATTCTTTAAATTAACTAATAATATTCTTTTACAATTTAAATTGCTTGTATTATATATGATTATATAAAATTCTTGGTATTTTTTCTTATTATTATTTATGATTTAAATATGCTTCCATCTTTTTCATATTTTATAAATTAACTTTTATAAATTTATAAAATAATAACTTTAGGTTAGAGTCAGAGATGATGCTATGCCATTAGCTCATATTGCTATTGCTGTAGAAGGATGTGGATGGACGAATCCTGATAATATTCCTTTAATGGTTGCCAATACAGTAAGTAAGATAAATTGTATATTTAATAAATTTATGCAAATAAATAACAAAAGTTAATAAATCTTAACCATGATAATTACATTAATTCCTTGAGTCTCACAGATATTTTGAAATTAAGTCTAATTAATATACAAAAAAAATTAAAATTGTGAACTCTCGTTTAATATTCGTCAAAACCTTTTGAAATTTTCAATATTTATTGCAGATATTGCTTTCTTTCTAATGATAGCATTTTTTTCAAATTTTATTTTATTTTTTGTAACTTTTCCCTTATGTTTACAAGATCAGTGAAAACACAATTTTTTTATATGCAATTTTAGCCATCCAACGAAATAGTTGATATTTTTATCAACAAAGTCTTCTGAACAAAATAAGCCTTGAATGAAGAAATTTGGGCAAAAATTTCAGAAAAATTGATAAAAAACATGAGCTTCATAACATTTGTTGATTGGAGTTACATCATATAATTTTAAAAAAAATTACATGAATATCATTGAAATATTATATTTTTTATTAATACTTCATATTTATTAACTTGTTTTTATTTCATTTACACAATTTTTAACAATACTTTTTATAAATTTTTTAATTTATATGAAAAAATCCTAACATTTCTTTCATCACCAAACCCTCTTGGACAGTTAATTCTTATCAGTATTGCCAATATTTTTCTAATTCTGATCCTAATTCACTTTGTTTTGGCCAACCATTTCTGCTGTAGTCTTTTAACTTTTTATTAATCAATACAAAATGGCAGCTATGCCATTTTGTATGCAATTGGTTTTGGCCAACCATTTCTGCTGTAGTCTTTTAACTTTTTATTAATCAATACAAAATGGCATCAAACAGCTATAGTATATTTTCTATTCTTGTAATTGGACCATTGCTGGAATATTGTAACTCTAGATCCAATACCATTTACTCACGTGTAAAATAGGTTTAGCTGCAATTTCCCAGGAAGTGATGGGCTGCTGTAAAACAAAAGTGCCATATTCCTTTAAATAACCTGAGGATGCTTGTTTTGTTTTCATGATTTTCTCCTAAATTTCCATGAAATTAAAACAAAAAATGATCATTTGTAATATATATTTTAGTTTATTTTAATGGAATTAACCATTATTTTGTTATTTTCTACAATATTTTTTTATTTTAAGAAAAATTTGATTTTTTCCAAAAATTTCCAAAATATCATTTATCAAATCATACAATTGGAATGGGTTTGATAAGATAGACTATAAAATCGATAGGATGAAATAAAAAAAATCCAAATTCTTTCGAGTCATTCAAGTATAAGCAATATTTATTTACACATAATTTAAAAAAATATTTCAGAAACTGAAAAAAATTTAGAACCCACTGTCAAAATAGTGTAATAATCTCTGATTTCAGAGAAGAGAATTATCCTCTTCTACACACCTGCATTTTAGTCCAACTGAACCAAAATATTAGATTTTAAATGAATTATATTCTGTATATTTAGATTTTCCTTTTGTTTTCAACCAATGAGAAGTAAGTATTTAACTAATAGTCTTATTAATGACAGAAGGACTATAAAGTTTTGTTTTCTTGATGTGAATTGTTTTTGATTTAAAATGTTGTGTATTTGAATATTGGAAAATTAATTCATCCTCATGAAAGAGATTATTTACAATGTTCATGAATATTTTAAAAAATAAGACTTCATATAACATTGTTTCATATATTAAAAACTTGATAATATTTATATCTATAATATATTGTTTATATAATTCATATACAAAAATCAATGAAAATTATTCAATAAAATTATATTTTAAATCAGTATTAAATGAAAAATAAACATTTGAGTAAAAGTAAGTCAATTATAAAACAAATATTCTCAAACAATATTCTAAATTATTTTTAGAAGTATCATAATTAATATATATATATATCAACTTTGTGAAAATATTGATACATCATCATCATCGTAATTCATTCATCATCATTTTATTTCTACTGATACAAAAATTAAAAAAATGTATAACAATAAAAATTAAAATCTTGCTACCTTAAATGGGACATATAAGAGAGTACCAACTCTCTTGTGAATAAATTTTTCTTCCATCCTATTAATTTTGTAAGTGTCTTTTATTGAGTATTCAGAAAATGATCTAGAAATTTTCTTGATGAAATTAGATCAGCTTTGTTTATAGTAGTATTTAAGTTATGAAGAAATTTAATATTTAGGCAGAATATCATGTTTTGATTATATAATTTTTTATTTTGAACAAGGAACTGAACATTAGAGATAGATATACAAAATATATATCTAATGTTTTAATTAATCTTAAAAAATTGCAGCCAAACCTGCTTTACCTTGCAGCATGTGGTATTGGTAAGTTCTACAATAAACTATCTGCAGTCCAACTAGAGCAACATAAAGAATATTACAACTGGTTTATACAAGGGATGAAACCATTTTCATTTAGGATTTTTGGATATAAATTAAAAAATATATTAAATGTACTGCTAATAATTGTACAGATGATGTAAGAACAAGTTAATAAAATATGAAATACAGTGGATTTCAGTTTAATTGGGCCACTGGTTAATTTTGGGCAGCCACCTAATTGGGCCAAATCTCAAAGAATGGAAACCAAACTAATAAACTAATACATAATTTAAACACTTAATTGGGACAGTAGCAGAAAAGGAATTTTCAATTTTTGATATATTTTAGGAATTTTTCGAAAGTATGGCAACACTACGTACACTAATACTTGTTGTGTGCTTTCTTAAAAAAATCCTTATATAAAAATTATAACAACATTTTATTGTGCCAGTAATTTTTCAAATTAAACCTTTCTACAAGACAATACAGACTAACACAATGGAGTGGATCATTTCTTTACATCCTATTACATACACATTGTCGACACTCTGTCGCCCCACTAATATAAATATTCCATTCTTTAATAAAGTTATAAGTAAATATCATTGTTGATAAATAATACATAACAATACTGTATTTGGCAACACTAGCGTGATGAGAATCAGTTATCTATTGTCGTGAGTCTGGCAAATGTGCATCTACTTAAGAGTCTACTGTTACTGTACCTAGCGATACATTTACAGTGTGAAATTTATTTAAAATTTTTAAATTTTTGCCAAGATGTCAAGAAAGGATTTTATACTTTCGAATAAAATTGCTTTGCTGGATAAAATTAAAAGCCAGCCATTTAAACAAGCCAACATAGACTCGCTGAAATAAACCAAAATCTACCCTAATGCGTCTCCTACAAGAAAATCAATTGCGTGAGGAGTGGGCATTACAGAAAGAAATTCCGGGACCATCCAAAAGAAAGTGTGATGGAAAGGATCCAGAAGTCAAAGAAGCATTAGATCAATGGTTCTCTATAGTTAGCAGGCAAGGCATGAATATCAGCGGCCCAGTGTTAAAGACAAAGTCAGAGGAGATCGGTAGAAAAACTAATAATTAGGTACCTATTTTAATAAAGCATTAGAATAGGTATTCAGAGGAGATTGCTAACTAATAATTAGGTACCTATTTTAATAAATCATTAAAATAGGTACAAAAGCTAATAATTAGGTACCTATTTTAATAAAGCATTAAAATAGATACCTGTTATTATTTTTTACCTATTATTTATTTACCTACGAATTACATATTTTAGAATTTATTATTACTTCGTTTAATTGGGGCAGCTACTTAATTGGGCCAAAATGGCTTAGTCCCAACGTGTCCCAATTAAATGGAATCCACTGTATTAATAAAAATGACAACATTTCATTGAATTTATGTAATTTTTTAATAATTATATGATGTTATTTCATTCAACAAAAGTTACATAATTATTGATTTTTTATAAATGATTTCTGAAAATTTCTTCATTTGTAGCTTGTTTTTTTTCAGAGGAAATATGGCTAGCTAAAAATATCAACTGTTTCATTTGATGTCTAAGATTTCATATTTAAAAAAATTGTATTTTCCAGAATCTTTTATACAAAATGAAACATTGAGAAAAATAAAATTCCAAAAAAAAAAAATGTTTATATTATTTATTGTTAGAAAGAGGGTGAAATTCATTATAAATTTTGAAAATTTCAAAAGATTTTGTTGAAAAATTAAGCAAGATAGCATAATTTTTTGCATATTAATTAGGCTTACTTTTAATTAATTGCCAGCATGCAATTACAGGCAGAAATTGAAATGTGCAGCATTTGGGTTAAAGAAAATTTAACTGTAGTTTAATTCTGATTTGTTTTAATAAGTTATTTCTTTTTTAGATTTTTTTCTAATTACATCTTTCTAAAATATAAATGTTTTGTTAGGCAAGGAAATACTTTTTATTGTTTTAAATAGTTTAAAAAAATTATATCAAAATGACTCATGAGTATATTAACTAAGTTTATATTTTCATATTTTTAGATTATTATTCAGTCAAAATCTTTTAACTCTTGATTTGATTGAAGATTTATTGGCAAGTATAACCCAGAATACAATGGAAAATCCTAATGTTATAGTTGAAGATGTATCTGGTTCTTGGATCCATGGAATTGATTATTTTAGAATGGATGGTTCAACTAATGCTGATTTAAGGAAACGATGGATTGAAATATTTAACGATGAAGAAAATACAAGGTATATAATTTTATTATTAATAAATTTTATAGTAGTACATTAAGGAAATTGATTCAGATAAAGTATACTTAAATTCAGTTGTTTGTTTATTAGAGATAGAAATTTTAAGCCTATTTTTACTGAATATTTTATTTGCTATGAATTAAAGTCAATGTTTAAAATATTTTAGTGGTATATCTTTTAAAATATCAAATTAGAAATCCTTTTCATCTTTGTGTTGATCAATTATTTTTAATAACTTCAGCTTTGGAATAAACTTAAACTATTTGATTCATTTCAACAAGGTTAGTACAATTTATTTCATGGTAAGTAAAACTGAATGAATTTTTTTAAATAAATTAATATAAATGAAATTCATATTAATTTTAAGAGCTAAATTGTTTAATCATTTAATCATTTGTAATGAAATTTGAAACTCAAAATATATTTATTAAGTAATATGTTGAATTGTTTAATCATACTTTGTAAAAATCTCAAGGGATTAAATACAATAAAACCCAATTTTTTTAGGTTTATTATTTATAAGATTCATTATGGAGAGAAACCAGTTTTTTATTTTCTAACTAAAATTTTGTTGAATATGAAACAAAATTGAAATTTATTAATATTGATCTAGTAGATAATTAAAATTTGTGAATGCAGTAAGACCACACTTAATGCTGTTTTGATATAATGTGATTTTTTTTTAGAATTCTGTATTTTTTATTTATTCACTTCAGCATGGTTTTTCAAACCAATTATACTCACATAAATGCAAAATCGCACAAATTTATTGCTTTAATACTCCTATGCTATTTCTCAGTGCTTTTGATATCAGTGCAGTGCAGTTCATACAAAAGTCTGATGCGGAACTTGCAACAGATTTTCTCAAAACAAGTTTAGTTACTATTATGGAAATTATGGATCTGTTTATACAAATGATCCAAATTTTGATAGAAGTTTAAAGTCAAGACGAAGTGTCATGGATGTGATGTTTTGCTGTTGACAATTGTTTGCTGAATGAAAGAGGAAAAAGCAAAAGATGTAAAATGACTTCTTAAAGAAAAAACAAAAAGTGTCAAATGAGGAAGAACTTTCCTCATCACAAACATAAATTATTTATTCAAATATTTTTGATTTTTATGAATCATTTATGAATACAAATCAATATTACCAATAAAAAATGCCTATAATTAATGCAATACAATAGAAATAATACATATTACAAATAAAATTAAAAAAAATGGTACATATATTTTTTTTAATTCATTGTCTTGGTTTTACCTATCCCCATTATTTACATGTTGAGATGACCTCATTTAATGCTGATTCGTTTAGTGTTTGGTTTTTGGAACATATCCTCCACATTAAATGGGATCTTACTGTATTTAAAAAAAAATTTATTTTATATAGTAATTCCTTGCATTCTTTCAATGTAACTTTACGATGACTGTTGTGATAGGTTATTTCCTTGTCACTAAGAATATCTCTCTTAAAACGATCAGGACTTTGAAGTTTTTTATCAGTCCACTATTAAAAAGTGTTAAAATTATCCTAATATAGGATGGATAAAAAAATTCTTATTTTCTAAAATAAATGCTAAATTTCTATTATAATAATATTTTTTTCAAAGTGTGTTTATTTATTCATAGCAGTAAAAAATTTTTTCATTGAAATTAAAAGATACTAACAAAAACAATATCATTTGATGTAACAAATAAAGAAATTTATATTGCACTTAATTCTCATAGTTATGTTTATATATGGTTTCTTGCAATGATAACATAAATAAAAAAATTTGTAAAATTAGAAATTTTTTTAATATATATTTCAATTTAGTGCATTTCAGAAAATTCCCACATGTTTAGGTTACACTTATTTATCCTACTTTATTCTTATGCAAAAACTATTATTTTCCATTGCAGTTTCTTTGCTCTCAGTTATCCCATACAATTGACTGGATAGCTTTATGAAAGTGTGCTATACTTCCATTCTGGAGGATTCAGGTTCAATTCCTGGGTCTCACACTTCTAGATTTTTTCAGACAAGGTCCAGACTTGGCTTATTGAAATCTATTCTTCATCTAATGGCAATCTTATCATGTGTATAGGTGACTTATTGTAAGCACTGTAATAATCTATCACTTAATAACTTCTGGTTGGAAAGCAGTATAAAATAACAGAAAAAGTTACTCCAAAATAAAACATAATAGAACTGCTAACAAGAGCAAAATAAAGAATTAGGGAAGCATCAAAAATATGCATAAGCATGTTAATGTATATACACCCAGATTCCACTTTGATTGTTTTGATTTGCATTTTTTTTTTTTTCAAAGTTGTGTCATAAAAATGTTTAGACAATATTTTGTTTTGAATCATTTAATTTCACAGTTTTGTTGTTTCAGGAATCATTTTTCCTTTGGTAGCATAATAGCTCGCATTACATGGTTCTGTTATCATTCCCAGTACATTTATACATTATATATAAATACAACTAGATCCGTTTGCATTGATTTCAACATTTTTATAATACTGATAAAAAAAACATTCCTGACATTTTCTTATAGTTGTTTAGTTATCTGTTAGTGTAACCAAACAACACAATATGGCAAAATGAAAATCTTTCAGAACAACAGTTATATCAAATTAAAATAAATATTGTATATTATTTTCTAATTGCACTGTTTTTTTATATTTAAGTTAATTTAATTTTTAGATTAGGTTAATTTCGGGCAAGCCACCATATTGTACATGGAATATATTATATCTACCAGTGGTCACTTTTAGATTCTCTCACAGGCTAGCCAACACCCATGATGATATTAACCAGAAGGTCAAAGAATGTGCTTCAGTGGACTGGGCCTGGACCCATCTTAAAAAACAGGTGTTTCCACACCTCAGGATTCGAATCTGATCCAGCAAGCTGCTTTACCCTGCCATCCAATCAGCATATAATTTATCGAATCTATAATGCTAAGTTGTTAATAATGCTTTTACATCATCAACATGGTGACTAGTGGAAGATACATACTGCATAATTAAATATTTTATTCTTTAATTCAGAATATTCATGGGAATATTCTTTATTTTTAGTATTAGCAATTCATTATCCAGTTACCACTTTCAGTATGAAGAAAGAATACTGTACATACTCTACGTACTACTAATGCATTTTTAATTCATTGAAAATAGTTGTGCTGGTTCCTATCTTCCATATTATAATAGTTTCTCATGGAAATTCTTTTTTGATTTGTATTGTTTTGATATGCATCACATTTTTCAAAAACACATCTCTGACACAAAGTAGGGTCTGGGCATATAAAAGATGATGACTACAAATATAGTCTCAGTGCTATAAAGAATAAAATGATGATATTCAATTCATCATTATTTGCTTTGCTTGATGCTTTTTTTGGATTCTAATAATGCTGAACTCTGCATCATATAGACATGATGTTTGCATGGCCATGAATTCAATTTTCATTTTGTGAATTTTGTATGGAAAGCAATTGCTAAAAAATAGTTTGCAGGATAAAATTCAAGTTTTATAATTATCTTGTGAACATAATACCTGATTTCACTTCTTGCCATGTAATGCCGCAAATGTTGAAAACTAGCGTATACCTAATGGATTATGACTCTACAATAATTCCAAAATTCACCTGACCAGGCGTTATTACCAGAAAAATAATTTCTGAAATAATAACTATTCCAACACTAAAGATGACAAACAACTAGAACTTCATGGTTGTTAATGAAATCAGAAATATGTATAGTGCTCCCCAGATATAACGTTGTAATTTATACCGCAGATTCGGATATACCACAGGTCTTTCCTGTTCCCCATTCTTTTGAAAGAGATTCTGAGAAAAATATAATACAACACATAATTGATGTCATCCACATTGCTAACTTCTTGTTGCCATATTTAAATAATAACAGAACTAATATTAACAAAACTTCCAGAACTATTATTATTATTTATGATAAAATAATAGAAATTTGAATTCATGTTAATAATTCTGATGGTAATTTATATAAATTTCAAAATATCTTTGAAAAAAATTTAAAAATTTTCAGATGGGAACTTCAGAACATTTTTGATTGGCAACACGAATATTCAAAGCAACTGAAATATAATTTAATTAAAAATTAGATTATAAATAAATTAATAATTTTATTTTAGAATAGAAATAATAACTTTTAATTATTATATTTCAGCTTTCAAAAGAGCTTGTAAGGTTTTTAAGAGCAATAGGTAAGTAATATTTCAGAAAATTCAAGATGTAATAAATCTACAGATCAAAAACTTTGTACATATATAAATATGTTTATAATCCAAAATCTCTTACTAGCGGAATAGTATTTTTAAAAATTAACTGTAAATTAATAATTTTTAAATTTAGTCCAAAGCACTTCATCTATTGATTTTTGATTAAATTAGATTTTAAACTTTATAAATGTAAAAATTTATCTCATACCACGAAATATTGTCTAAGAATCCTAGCACTAAATCATTGACATATTTGACTCTTTATAAGTTATATAATAATAATGATAATTATAAATACAGTAATCCCTTGCCAATTTTAAGAGTTATGCTATTGAAAAGGATTGTATTGGCAAGACCAAGGTTTTATAGAAAATAGGAAGTTCAGGAAACATTAAAAATGACATTAAATATGTATTTGGAAAACACATAAACATTATTTTAATGTATATTACCACAATATAAATGATTGAACACATTGCCACATATTATGTGCCATTTCCATTTTCTCTAAATTATAACTGTAAGATATGAAGACAACTTAGAAGTTCTGATATACCATATGACGGGTGTTCAACCCATTGATCGTGGAGCGATTTTTGGTTGATCTCTTGTTTATTCCTCTCAAGTTGATTCTTCCTTACAAATTTAATTAAAACTGAAAGCATCATAATTTATTTATCATTATTTTGTATTATTTTTTATTTCTCTTTAAGTGTATTTCTATTGTTTATTTATTTTTCATTGAAATTGTCAAATCAGTAATTTTCGAATCATTTAAAAGTGTGAAAAGTTTCCAATATTAATTGATAGTGCACAAAAAATTCTGTCATGTTTTGGGTCAATACACTTGTCAAAATCTGCTTTTTCAAATATGAACGTCATAAAAAATCAAGAAACCAAATTACAAATTAGGATGATTGTCTGTGAGCATATCAACTGACTATAAAAATATTGCCAGCTCCAAACAATGCCAAATTTCACATCAAATTTTTTTTAATCAATTTAATCAAGCATTTCCTTAACTTATGAGTTTGTAAACAATCTGTTGTTTTTTCTAACTTTGATTTTCCAAAATAAAGAGGCAAATATTTTATTTCAATATATTTGTTTTATTTGTAGTAATTTTAGTAGTGTAAACGGGTAAGCTCTGACGGACAAAATTTAAAGGAAATGCTATGCAATTCCTTGTTTTACGGGGGGAGGAGTGTGAGGAAGTTATTTTATACGCACTCTTTTCTTATATTTATCGTTATTTTCTTATTATTTTAACGTATTATATTTTAGTTTAAAAGTTAACTTACTTCCCATGTTCTCCTTATATTTTAGTTTAAAAGTTACTTAATTCCCACGTTCTCCGTCTCCGTCGTTAGCAATCACGTGATACGGAATCTGAACCATCCTCCGTAAGAGCTGTCCAGGGTAATGACGTCATCTTATCTAACTAATATTACCACTGGTCCGATATGCGAATGTAAGAATGATCCAGGTAAATAAATTAATTGTAAAGAGGATGACATGAATGAATTACTCTGTGAGCTAATAATTTTAAACTTGTTATATATAAGTATGCAAATGAGCGGAGTACCGGATTGTAAGTCACCAGGTATAAAAACAGAAGCAACGATCGACACAGTGAGGTGTTGTCTTGACATAAAATTGGCGAAAGTGACATTTGAGTTTCTTGTAAAGATTGACGATTGTTTGAAGTTTGTATCGGAGGTGGAGGTAGTAGACTTTAAATAGTATTTAAGGTTCTTGTTTTTGTGAATAATTGATTGTTAGTATTTGAGTTGGATTAAACAAGTTTTGTTGATTAATTTATTGTTGCTTTATTATAGTTTCAATAAAGCACTTATTAACACTTTTGTAAGTGTTTGGAGTCTAATAAATTTATATTTTTTTTGTTATTTAACTGGTTTAAGAATTTATTCCAATCATTAGTATAAGTTTCTAACATCGTTTTGTTCGTTCTATTTCTAACACCTAATCGGTACTTTTAGTTATATGTTCCGATTTCCGTTTTCGTTTCGTCAATTAGACATTACGTTATTGTTAGTTTGTTTTGTAAGTAATTATATTTAAGTTAAAGTTAGTTTAAGACCTGAGCTCAGGTCGAACTCTGGAATTTGCAGAGTCATTAGCCGTTAGGGTTAATTAGAAATAGTGTTATTGATATTCATTCTAACCCGCGACTTTGCAGTAGTTAATAGTAGATAATAGAAGATCCAATCTTTGATGATGGAAAATAGTTCAGATTTGATCCCATGTCTTGAAGATGTAAAATTGTTTGGAATTAAAATCTGAATTCTCCAAGACAGTAAGCAATTGTTTTACTATTCTGCCATCAGCTGAATGTAAATTCTTAATAAAACAAAAAAGTATTTCTAGCCAATATATTATGAAAAATAACCAAGTTCAGAATATTATAAGGCAGTCGTAACATCATTATTATCATAAATCGAATAATTGTAAGGAGAGCACCTGTATTTAATATTTGATGCAAAAATTTTTTGTTATACAATTGATTAATTATCATATAACTGATTAATTTCAAATAACAATTTGTGTTAAAATGGTGGCATAAGGTCTGGAGCCTATTTTTATTCAAAAACTTTAAATGAAATGCAAGATATGAATATTTGCATTTGTAGCAGATGCAAAATTTATTAAGGTACTAATTTTTTAGAATTTTTTTAAAAAATATTTCATTTTTTCGAATATATATACAATTGTAATTCTAAATGAAGCACTTTATAGCAGTAAACTCAATAAATATTTTTTATTTTATTTTATGAAGTATTTTCAGCTAATCACCATCTTCAGTGCTATACAAAAACATACAGAATAATTTAAAATATTGATTGAATATTGTTATCGGTTTTTAGAAAACAATCATTATAATGATGATAAATTTAAAATTTATATTATATACAATTATTCGACAGGTTGAATATGATACGCCTGTTGCTTTGCTGGTCACTCTAATAATTACATCGTTACCATCTCCCATTTGCTTTCCTTTAGATAATTAAAAACATTAAAAATAATCGTTCGAACTTGACTATTTAAAGTTTTTCCTTGAATAAATATATAAATTTAAATTATACTACGATCAGAAGTAGACGGCATTACGGTTTAGTAAGAGGAACTTTGGGTAAATCCAGATCACTGCAACGGTTTAGTAAGAGGAATTCTGGATAAATCCAGATCACTGCAGTCGATAAGGACATACAAACACGCATGCGTCATTTTCCTCCAACTTTCGTGCCGGCAACTATAATTCTAATTTGTTTATAGGCTAGTTCCACGTGTTAGATAAATTTTCAGATTGTTTGCCATTAATAATAATTATTTATTTATCTTTTTTAATTTTTTTATTGTCTCAGCTATATATTTATCTTCATCAATGTCAACTTTTCTTATCACTCTCGACTCTTCCTATTTAACATTTATATCAGATTCATAAAATTTTTTCATTAAAGCAATTTTCACTTTTCCTGTCCTAATACCATATTGGTATTTTTTAAGTCTGTCTTCTAAGCATCTTTCTGTAACTCCAATGTAAAATTCTTTTTCTCTGATCTCATTAGAGTTTATTGGTATTTGGTATGCTTTGATCTATACTTCTCTTGTCTTCTGTTTTTGTCACCTTAATATTAAAAAAAACACCCACAGTTTTTGAAATATTAAGGAATGACAAAGATTGAAGACAAGAGAAGTATAAATCAGGGATATACCAAATACCAATGGACTCTAATGAGATAAAAGAAAACGAATTTTATATTGGAATACTACTGAATACTACTGTACATAAAAAAAATCAACCAGAAAACTTTAATAATAATAAAATATCATAATAAATTATTAGCAATATTAATAAAAAATAATTGCAATATTTATTTACTCATTAGAAAGAAGTACAAAATCATAGTTCATTTGTTTGTTGCAAAATAATTCTTTAAATGACTATTTATACTTAGCATGAATTTCTTTTGATGGTTCATAGGTTTATCACCTTCCCTCCAAACACAACTGAACACGAACAAATGTTTTCACTCATATTCTATCATTGTTTATATTATAATAACTCTGCTCATTCATCCATGCATATTCCCTTGTGCTTGTTTAGTGTAAACACTAAACATTAATGATAAATAAATGAAGTATCTTTAAAAATAGTTTTCAACCAATTTTTTAAAACAAGAAACAAAGTATACTTATCAACTATAATAAAATTCATCAATTGATTTAAGTATCCAGTATCTTTGTGAACTTTGCAACAATAGAGTATTTGTTAGAAATTTGTTAATATGAAACTGATTATCCAACTATAAGATAGTGTTACTTGGATATTTCATTTTTGAATGACTTTTAGTTAAAATTCCATTCCATGACTTGTCAGTTACAGTAATCAAGTTTAACAATAATTGATATTATTTACATACTTCAGAAATCCAAAATACAATAACAGATATCTTCTTATATATAAGAGAAGATATTTAATAATTTTTCTTCTCCTGTCTAGTTTCCTTGTTTCACAGACAGAAATTCAAATCAAAATGGGTGAAATTTTGACATAAAACAATAAATTCACAAAATAGCTCAAGATTGAAGAAGAAATTTTGTTTTCAACTCTCTTTCAGGATCCTCATGATATATTTAAAAATAATGCACAATGAACTTGGAATAAGATTTGAAGAAATAAAATTTTTCCTGTTTTTTCTTTTTTCCCTCAAACCCTTTTTCTAAATTCAAAATGAAACTTTTAGAAATTCAAGTTCATTTATTGTTTTCCTTCTTTATTTTCTGTCAGCTAGTCCATTGTAAAATATTCATTAATAGAATCATAGTTTTTATAAAAATAAAATGACAATTGAAAAGATTTTGGTTTGACTTCTTTATGAATTCCATTAATTACAAAGATTTGACATATAGGACTTTGTTAGTCAACAGTTTTTCTGACAAGTGATATATGAAAAGACATTTAGCTGATTTTATTCTCTTAAATGCAAATACAACAACAAACTGAAGGTAAACATCTTGAACCTACTCTTTGCTTATTAATAGAAGAGAGAAGGTCTATAGATTTTCATTTAATAAACTTTTTTAGCACTAAGAAAAATGTATATAATTAATTTTGTCACATTTGAAATAAATTTTTTATATTAAATAATATAAAATTGTGGAACATTAAAAAAAAAACAACAGTAGCCACTAGCCTTTATATATGCAGCAATTGTGGGCCATGGATTCTTTTCACTGAACTACTGGTCTAAGATTTTATCTATTATTGGAATAGATGACACTTATAGTAACTGAATACAAACATAGTAGATAAGTAAATACAGTATAATAATTTTTTTTATTCTTTTGTATTCAGTAAATAGGCTTAGTAGGTTTTTTAAAGTTTTTCTTCAAACATTTTACATGTTTTGAAATAACATAGAAAATCCTTTTGTTATTTCAAAACATGTATAATTTTTCTTTTAAGTGAAATGAAGAACATGATATAAATATATATTACTTACATATATAATCTGTATTTTCTAGATCCAAGTGATGTTGAATCTCCACCACGTGCATCCTTATCAATGCTCCCAGCTCATAAATTTTCATTCTCTCATCCAACTCCACCTGTTAGTCCAACAGAAGATGATCTTTCATTTGTTCTAGGAACAGTATCACTTACTAGAGGTCGAGCATATAGTAGTAGTGGAGTTATTCATAAAATGACATCGTCATTAAATGAAAATTCTGCTTGTCATATTCAAAATCAAGATTCAAAACCAACTAGTGAACCAAGAAATATTCCTGAAAAAAAGTATTAAAATTTTTTCCATTAAATATTTATTAAATTAAATAAAAAAATAAAATAATTAAATAAATAAAATGCATACTATTGGATAATAAGTATTCATTGTGGCACTTGAAAATTAAATTAATAAATTGTGTAATGTTGTAAATTTCTCATTTAAACTCTCATTAATTCCCTTTTTTCAAAATTTAATTCAAAAAAAATTATGCCTAGTCTGAATTTTATTATTAATTTTTCACATTTTACAATTTTATTTAATTTATATTCTTGTATTAAATTATTTATAGTATATAATTTGAAATGATTTGAATTTCTTTTATGAAAGTTGTAAGAAAAATAAATGAATTTGTTATTGATTATTTTATTGTTTAAGCCCAAATTTTGATTATTCTCAAAATTATAGTTACAATCAGATCTTTATAATAATAATATTTAAAACAGATAATAGAAAAATAAACTAAATGATTGTATTTTATATAAACTAATTTAAAGCACAATATAAGAATTGTACTATGAATCTTTAAATATTATGTAGTTATAATATAAATACAGTATACAGTAAATACATGCTGTATTTATATTATAACTATATAATATTTCTTGCAAATGTTATAAATAACATTTGCAAGAAATATCCACAATCAACAGAACCCCACTTCTAACCATTCTCCATAAAATTTTTATTATTAAACTTTTTAAAAATTGTAATTTGAAGGAATTACAAGCTCTTAAAACAAAAAAAAACTTTCAAGTAATATAAACAGCAAAATATTTTTTGTAATATTTATTTATTTATTTATTTATCCTAAAAACTACACCCTTTAAAAATATATAAATGGGTGGCCCCCTCAAACCAGAACAACAAAAGTACTGTACAAATCATTAAAAGCTTTAGAGGCACGATAAAAAAAAGACTTCGTAGTTTTGGCTAAACGATGTTTCTATATGTATATCAAATTGGTTTTTCTAGTATTAACTTGAGGCACGTTATAGCAGATTACGTCAGCCGAGAGATAAGCACTGATATACTTGAAAAGTAATCTCATGTCTTGGCTGTAATTGATGAATTCGAAGGACGGTAACTGAAGACAGTCAATATTAGAGACAGTGGTTAAAGCATTTTTACCCATTAATAATACTTGAATATTGCTAATAGCTTGATTATACAATCTAATTAAATTCTCCAAATAGATGGCAGAGGCAGATGAGTAAATTGATACACCGTATGTTATAACAGAAGCAAAATTATCTAGAAATCAAATACGATAAACATTGCTGTCAGATATTAATTTTATGTTGAGTGTGATGTTTATAAGTAAGCCCAGGATCGAAAAAAATACCTAAATCTTTGTGCGATAAAACAGAGGTAATGAAAGTTTCGTGTAAATTAATAGCAGATACTTGATGAGTGTTGTAAACGGAAAAATCAAGTAGGCTGTTTTGTTGACGTTAACGTTTAAGTTGTTAGAGATGAACCAATTCACAACAAGATTAAAGTGATTTTCAAGTTCAGAGTGATCGGTATTAAAAAGTTTAAAGTCATCCGCATATCCCAGAATCGAAGATCTGATATTCAATGTGAAAACAGGATTAACATATAATACGAAAAGTAAAGCACTTAGTGGAGAGCCCTGAGCGATTCCAACTAAAGGCTTATAACTAGCAGAAGTAAAGCTGTCAAAGGATACAAAATACTCTCTATTCCTTAAATGATTTATAATCCAATAGACGAAAATATAGTCAATATTAAAAGTCGCTGATTAATTTGGAATAGAGTTTACTGATATCGATGGAATCAAATGCAGCTGATAAATCAAGAGTGAGTCTTTCTCTTCAGTTCAAAATTGTTATAAATCCGGCTAGTGAACTGTACAAGATTTGTTATGGAAGATCTATGTTTAATAGCATAATGTTGATCAACAGAAACAGAATTCTCAACCTGAAAGTAAACAAATTTCAAAAGCAGCTTCTCGAAAACACGTAATAAACAATCAGTGATAGTAATAGGTTGATATGAAGAGGGTTCAGTTGGATTTTTATGCTTTTTCAAGATTGGGATCAATTTAGATCTTCTCCATCTCCGAGGAATGTAGCCTGTTTCTAAAATTAATTTGAATAAAAAAGAAAAATGAGGAAGCAAATAGGGCAACATTCTCTGATAAAACAAGAATGGTATACCATCAGGACCTTTCGAATACCTATTATTACATCTCAGTGTGATCAAGATATCCTGTTCAGTAATATCAATTTTTCCCCTAAGTAAGTCTGGAATCCAAAAGTTAATAGTATCTATATGTGAAAATTTAAAATCAAAGGCATTGCAAATCTCAGAAAACAGCTGTGGAGAACAATAAGTTGAAGTGGATCTGTTTCGATATGAGATAGAGTTTAGCGTTGACCATAGATTCCGATTGTTTCTAGAATTGCAGATATTTTTCCTTAAATATCGTTGTTTATCATTGTATAAGCTTTGACAATACTCCTGTTTGAGATTAAGATAAAGAAATCTATCAGAAAAAGAACGATATTTCGACCAAGATTTGTGTAGTTTGTTAATTCTGGATTTCAATTTTCTGGTTTCAATGGAAATCCAGGGAGGTTTAAAAATTCTTTTAGTTCGGATTGGGACATGTTTGGCTACTATATAGTCTATCCAAGCATAAAGTGAAGTAACAACATCCTCTAAATTGATATTAGTCTGATATAACTTATACCAAGGGAACCTTTGCATTTCCAAGATGATCTCATCCCAGTTACAGTAGTTCCAAGCTCTATGGACGATTAGATTAGGACCGTCGTGCGATCTCAATAATGAACGAGACACAAAACTAATGTGCACATGATCAACCTGAAAGCCAAAACTGACTTCTGCAAAACTATCGGCAATTGAGGTGAACAATAAATCCAAGTAATTTGGGCGCGAGTAGGGAAACTTATAATCTGATGTAAATTATATGATAAATAAATTTTGTCAAGAAATTCACACTGAAATCAAACAGAAATTGGTAAACCGGACGAAGATTTTAGGTGCGAGTAGGGAAACTTATAATCTGATGTAAATTATATGATAAATAAATTTCGTCAAGAAATTCACGCTGAAAATTAAACAGAAATTGGTAAACCAGACGAAAATCGGGCCAGGAAATGTTATAAAAGTTAAAATCACCACATAAAATTATATGGTAATTCCAAAACTTATTGAGCAAATCTCATAACTGATAAATAACAGTAAGTTTATCAGAAGCAGATGCAGTAGGAGAGAAGTATATACAAGCCAGAAGCAATTTAAAATATGAAAATCTGATAATAACAGAATCGATTTTAGCAAACAAGACAGTGGCAAGCAGAAAAACACTTTTATAGGCTATAGAAGTGCCTCCGCCTTTTTTGCCGAGCCAATGAGTCTCTACTAGTCTGTACCCATAAAAATCGTATAGAGAGTAGAGGTCGATGTCGAGATCGGTGCACCAAATTTCAGAAGATGATCTCATCCCAGTTACAGTAGTTCCAAGCTCTATGGACGATTAGATTAGGACCGTCATGCGATCTCAATAATGAACGAGGGACAAAACTAATGGGCACGTGATCAACCTGAAAGCCAAAACTGGCTTCTGCAAAACTATCAGCAGTTGAGGTGAACAATAAATCCAAGTAATTTTGGGTGTGAGTAGGGAAACATAATCTGATGTAAATTATCCGATAAATAAATTTCGTCAAGAAATTCATGCTGAAAATCAAACAGAAATTGGTAAACCGGACGAAGATCGTGCCAGGAAATGTTATAAAAGTTAAAATCACCACATAAAATTATATGGTAATTCCAAAACTTATTGAGCAAATCTCATAACTGATAAATAACAGTAAGTTTATCAGAAGCAGATGCAATAGGAGAGAAGTATATACAAGCCAGAAGCAATTTAAAATGTGAAAATCCGATAATAACAGAATTTTTAGCAAACAAGACAGTGGCAGGCGGAAAAACACTTTTATAGGCTATAGAAGTGCCTCTGCCTTTTTTGCCGAGCCAATGAGTCTCTACAAGTCTGTACCCATAAAAATCGTATAGAGAGTAGACGTTTACGTCGAGATCAGTGCACCAAGTTTCAGTCAGACAGATAACATGATAATCTAGCATGAGAATCATCTCTAATTGATCTATCTTATTCCATATTGACTGTACGTTTTGGTAAAACAACATGAAAACTAAATCATGTTGAAAGAAATGCTGTAGTTGCTAAGAAGAATTCACTGTAGTAGAACTATCGACTTTATCATGACAAAGCTCTTCCAAATGACCAGTAGTAACAGAAGAGTTTATTTCTGGTTTATCCAAAGCAGACCGTGCTTGCACAGTAGCTTCTGAAGAACGATTAGCAGAATAAAATTTCCGGACGACAATATGCTTTGGCCAAAATAAAGGATCCAGCAAATTCATCAGCATGTTGGCAGGGACTGAGATACAAAAAGATGAGTAATTCAGATATCTTATTTTACAACGGAAAACTTTAATGGACAAGTTGGACTTAAGTCTTGATAAGATATAATGTGTAATATCATGAATAGAAGTATCAGGGTGAAGGCGAGAAATGAAAATTTTCTCGAAGTGCTGATAAGGTTCGGTCACTTGTTAACAACAATTAGAATTCGGAATCACATTTTCAGAAGATTGAGGCGACAGATTGAGTGCCTGTGCCTCATGAGTGTTGGCCACGATCTCAGAGTAAGATTTCTTGCAGCTCATACTATCGCTATCAACTACTCTATGAATACTGTTAAAGTTCGTACCAACAAACTCCTCAACCATGGTCTTCTGGCCAGCTGCTTTATTGATTACCTGAATTCTTCCAGGAGCAGATGTCGAAGTCCACGAATCACCAGACAAAACACCATTAGCCCCAACTGAAGCGATAAGTTTCTCCATCTTCGAATTAATATCTTGAGTAGCACATAACTGCGTCTGGCCGAGTTGTATCAAGTTATCGAATTTCTCATTGATTTGGTCGATTTTATTACTAAGTATATGAATTTGAGATACTAGATGTTTGTATTGACTGTCGATTTCTTCTAAATAGACAGACACCACATGAACACTTACAGACTTAAGTGCTGCCCCCAGGCTGTCAGTGAAAACATTCGATAACTGAGAGACAATACGATCACAATTTGTCCTAAAGACATCTAGTAACATACTTTGAAATGAAGCCCAGTCATTTTTAAGCATGCTTTCGCTTAGTGGTGCAGATAAAACTGCAGGCTGACTTTCCTGTAGTTGTGGCCTAGAACCACATTCAGCACACTTCCATGATTCTTTATTATTTTTTGACATTTTCCTAAATTGATGGATCGGGATTTTAACGCAAACTGGATGAAAAACATGCGAATTATCTTCAGCACACAATAGAAAATCCTCATTAGCAGAAAACTGCCTCGAACAAGCATGACATGCACCCGCGCCATTCTCCATGAGTACACTCTAATTTTAACATTATAATGTTTACAATTCAATAAAAAAAAGAATTTTTTAACTCTTTTATAAAAATCTCAATTTGGCAGTGATGTTATTCAGATTGGATGATGTCATGAAACTTATTCTTGAAGATGAAACCATTTCATTTCTTAATATCATTTTTGAAAGACTCAGTTGGAAGTGTATCTTTATCCTTAACTAAACAAAATATCCAATAAATAAATAAAATAAAAAAATAAATAGAAATAAACAAAAGGTTCAGGTTAGATTCGTCTTAGCCTCATAGATGTTAATTTTTTCCCAAATCCCATATCTATGAAAATTTTCATATATTTCTGGGCAATAGAATATATTCAAATGCATCTGAGAAAATGTAAGTGGAGAATACGTAAAATAACAATCAGGTATACATAGATTGCCTTCAAGGTATTATGATTCAAATGACTGATAAATTGCTATGGTCATAAGTTAGAAATATTTATCAATTTTTCATTTTTATTATTTTTATTTATTTATTTGTTTAACACTAGACAAATCATCTCTTGTGTGAAGATAATATGACAGAAATATCCAACATACACATCAAAATAAATTATTAATATACAATATAAATAATGATTACAAATCACCTTTATTTATTAAACAAAATCAGAGAGCAAAAAACAAATTCAATATTTCTATTCAGCTGTCCAATAAACAAAAAAAAATCATTTGAAAAAACAAAAATTATTATAATCCAAAGTAAAATCAGCAATGGACAGCTGAATGGAATTTCCCTAATGTAAACAGTTCACAACAGTATTAATAGTACTCAATACCTGGTGAGTGATACTAAACAGGAAAAAATAATATAATTCATTTTTTAACATTAAAGAAAATATATAATAATTCAAATAATCAACATTAAAAAACGAATTTCACTAAATTTAGAACAAACTGCAATAATATGAAAGAGTTTACTACAACATCCATCCCATAATGAAAAAAACATTACCTCCAAAATATTTAATACATTTCAATGAACTACATGTAATCTGCATTATTATTATACACACATTATTATAACAGCTATAATTTAAATAATTTTTGGTATTAAATCAGCTGATATATCCTTGTACCAAGGAATATTATCAAAATTATCAATTTGCCATCTAATTTTAGAAATACCACAATTCATAATATGAATCAGAATATTTTCATCAGACATAATCCCAGAATTAATTATCATCAAATTAAGATCATACTCCTTCAAAAAAAACTGAAACCATTTAGCAAAGCATGTGTGCTTTTCCATAGCATATTGAAAACAAATTTTCAATAATCGATTATCCCTTATTTCATCAATCTTAGTCCTCCATTTTAAAATCCTTTTCAAAACATTGATAATCAAAGGTAACCTACCACATTCCATATACAAAGCATAATGAGGAGTCCATCTAACTAAACTATAAATTTGCTTTATAAGTCTTATATCTCATATGCACAATTTCTAAATTAATATTTTCATGAAATCCTCATATTTCAGAACCTTATAAAAATTTAGATTCCAGTAAACTTCAAAACAAATTCATATAATATCCAAATCTATTAATTTTACCATTAATAAATACTTTTTTAATTTCATTAACACAATAATTAAATTTAGCAGTTACAGTTGACCAATGTACTTTAAATTTACCATTAAAATTAAAATTAACCCCAAATAATAAAATTTGTTAACTATCTCAATTGACTTTCCCTTATAAAACTATTTATCATATTTTGATAAAACTGGACCATTTCTAAAAACAAGAATTTTTGACTTTGATAAATTAAGCAATAATTTAGCATTAGCAAGAAAATTTTCCAAAAAAACTATCATTCTTATAAGGCAACAACAGATTGATTATCCAACAGCACTAAATTAATCATTGAGAAAATGATTGAGAGGAGTCTAATTGGCGAGTATGCTTTAATTCCCAGAATGACTTGTGATCATGATTTTTCATTTAAGTGGAAAAGAAGTTTCCAGTGAAATCAGCATATGGAATCACAATAATTAAGATTCAAGATTGAATCTTTGAATTTAATTAGAGTTTATTTAGAAAAATATATTTTCTCATGGTCATTATATAATGCAGCATCACTAGTGAATGCTTCAGATAATTTTTAATTTGTTCTTTCCAGTTATCCCGAAAATTCTGTAATTAATTTTTATTAAGAAATATGTTCTTAATTAATATTATAAACTTTGTTAATAATAAATTAATTGTCTAATAATTAGATTAAATTTTGAAATCATTAAATTATAAAATCATTCACTGATCACCAACATATTCTTTTATTGCTAGCATAGCTGCAACGAGTTTGCAATTTTATAACTCATATAAAAAATTAATTTTTTGCAAAAAATTAGGATAATTAACTTTATTTCAATATATAATCAGAATAACATAAATACAGTAATCTAGAATATAGAAAAAGAAGGGGGGAAAAAAAGAAAATTTTCCAAAAATACTCAATTAAATAAATTTTCATTAAAACAATTTAAAATAAATTTTGGCCAGAAAATATTTAGGAACCAAACTCATTCTGATCTTTTTTTTGAAAACCCTAAACACAACTGAGGGTTTGCAAAATTGCAGTTGTAAAATTCTATTGTTTGTTAAATAAAAGCAAACAATAAGCCAAAAAAGTAAGATAAATCGTTTATTCAAAAACATTTTCGGCTATCCACGTAGCCTGCCTCAGTTGTAATACAGACCATAGAAGCTTCTCAAGTCTGTATTACAACTGAGACAGGCTACATGGATAGCCGAAAACGTTTTTAAATAAACGATTTATCTTACTTTTTTGGCTTATTGTTTGCTTTTATTTAATATCTAAAGTAAGAAGTTTTCCTTATTCATTATCTATTGTTTGTCCTTCCATGGTGCAGCATATGCCATCAATAGCATGCAAAAGGTTAAAACCTCTAAAAATGTGTTCTCTCTCTTTTGGTAAATGTAATCTAGTAATTACACTCATCCCTCGATTTACACGGTAGATACGTTCCTGGAAAAATCATGCAAATCGAAACCGTGTAAAATGAGATGCAGAATTCAAACAAAATAGAAGAATATGTTCAATTAAACTGTGAACCGTGTAAATCAATCTAAAGAAGATAAAGAAAAGTCGAGGATATATTCTTTATGACCATATAAAATGAGATAAGGATTAAAGAAAAAAAAAGGGGGAAAAAGGCGCTGAACTCAGCAGAAAGGAATATTTGTTACAGAATTTTTAGAAACAAGATGATTCTTAACTCTACAGTTATCGTACAATCTAGAATGTAGGAAAATTGTATAAATACGCGAGCTGCAAGTCTCACTGATCGTTAATCCTAACTGAAAAGATTCGTCGATCATCGAATTTGGCCTTGAAAGTTCTTCTTCTGAAAAGAGTATAATTCTTTGATTATGTCTATTTATTTTACACATTAATAATTATATTGGAAAATCCCACATATTTTAACCATATGAACAAACAATATATTTATAAGTCCGAATCAAATCACAAATCCCAATCCTCATTTTTCGGAAGAGGAAGAGGGTTCGATTAGTTGGTCCACAAGTTCAAACATCGGGTTGATGCAATTGAATATATATATATATATTTTATTTTTAATGTACAGGTATTTAATAAAATTTTTATTGTTGGCCGGATAGCCGTGCGATAAAGCGCAACTTGAAGGATCTTGATTCAGTTTGAGATTCCATAGCTTATGGTTTTCAAAGAGGAATTTGGGTTTATTCTGTTGAATTTCATAATTCCTCTGATAGTCAGTCTCCCACAAGACCCTCATTCAGATGAACATTTAGTTTGTGGTGTCATTCAAACTGATTGGCACGGGTTCTATCTATTTTTTGCCACAATGTTTACATTTTAACCAAAAATTTTCAATTGTAAGAAGCATTGAAATTGAACTGGGATCTTCCCAGGTGATAGGCTTTGAAATGTCCGACTGCTGGTCGTATTGTACGAGTGGAAACGCTTTGGTTTCTACTCTGGAGGATCTGGATTTTATTCTCAGGTCCCACCTCTTGGATATGTTTATCATGGAGTTCAGGCCCGATTTATCGATTTCCATTCTCCACAATCTGGCTGGTCCCTCTACAAGAATGGGCAGTCTATGGAAGGGCTTGTTTCGCCCGGCCACTTAGTACTTAAACTTAAATGAAAAGTGGCGACATATATTACAAAAATAAAAAAAAATGCCCTGCTGCTTATCAATTACCAGATGGAAAGAGAAATAAAAACAACAGAAAAATGGAATTCTTATTATTTTATTTCATTTTCAGATTTTTAATAATTTTTCACACACAAGAAAAAATAGGCCACTTAGTACTTAAACTTAAATGAAAAGTGGCGACATATATTACAAAAATAAAAAAATGCCCTGCTGCTTATCAATTACCAGATGTAAAGCGAAATAAAAACAACAGAAAAATAGAATTCTTATTATTTTATTTCTTTTTCAGATTTTTAATAATTTTTCACACACAAGAAAAAATAGTTTTATTTATTCTTTTCTCTCTTTGATTATTCCTTATCGAAAAATATCTTAAAAATCAAGCATTATAAATTATCCAAATTTTAAAGATAATTGCTCAAGATGTATATCTATTGATTGTAAGATTCATACTTAGGATAATTAAAAATAAGAATAATATCATTAGAAATTTTTGAAAGTCTGTATTTTTGAAACCATTTGTTATATAAAGCAATATTAATTTAACAACTCTTTTCAAAAATTTTAAACCATATTTCATAAATAGATCTTATTATTTTTGCCATTTACTTTATGTAAGTCTTTCAACAAAACATACCAAGAAGTAAATATCACAGAATACATAAACTAGATTATTTATTCTTAGCTAAACTGCATGTCAATTAAATTTGAAGTTTTTCTGAATCTCATTAAAACATGCCGCTCATAATTTTTAATAGAAGGTTTTATATCTTTACAAGTTCACAGTTGTCTTACACAAACGAATTTGAAATTTTTAAAATAAACAAAATAACTTAACTACTTGTTGAAGTTTAATTTATATTTTTGCATATTTCTGACGTTTTTATTTTTTTATTGTAATATACTTTTTAATTATAATTTAATTTTAATTTCAATTATTTGCAAAAGTTTTGTTATTCGTCGAATTTGATATATATATATTTTTCACTTTTAATATATATATATATATATTAATATCATAAAAAATCTTTCTCAAATATATTTTTTAATTTTTAAGTTTCTGCATAAATTATGAAATAACTCTGTTGCAAAAAAATTTCTCAGGTTTGTTGCAGTTTGTTATTGATGTATGATGAGGCCTCTCTCAGACTGAGTTGATCATACTGCTGCCGAATATTTAGTAGAGATATCTTCATAGATTGCTTAATAACGTAATGAAACAGAAAAACTGGTCAGATATACCCCTATTTACGAATGGCGCTCTTTGTATTGGTCCCAGATTTGTCCTTATTCGCACTCAAAAGACCCTGTGCGTTAATCTGCGATGAAATTTTAATCATTTGTATATCTATCTGGAAGCCATTTATCATATATATCAAATTTCGCAGTTCTCGATTTATTTTTTATTAGTGCGTCGGTTTTCTACAATAGAGTGTATATATAAGTTCGTGAAATTTTGATTATAATTTTTATAACACTTAAATTATTGATAAAATATGTTTATTAATATTATTTACGCCATTGTTATTCACCAGAACGATTAAAATCAATAATAAAGATTACATATAAGCTATAGGTTACTACTGTTATCTTACTCTATACGCAAAAAATTACATTTTAATGTTTTTTCCTATAGAATTAACATTAAAATATTAGTAATATATATTAATAAGAATATATATATTTACAAAAATTATTTATAAGCAAGTTTTTTATAACATTTTTTTTTATTTGTAAGTTTTCTAAGCTAATTTTATATCATCACTGAAGTTTTATTGATATTCCTTGCATTTTAATTCGAAAATATTAATTTTTTTTCTTGTGAATTCTTAGAAATAATGCTAAACATTTTGTTTTGAATAAAATATAACGTTCTGCAGATAAATTTTTGTCTTATCATTCTAGAAAACTTGACCTTCGACATTGTCTTACATTTATATATAAGCATGTTTATCTCATTGACTTTTAGATAACTTATTATAGCAGTCGTTTTTTATTTTAGACTAGACATTGAGAAACATGTCGAGGTAAGATTTATTTTAGTGCGAGACGTTTTAAAATAAAAAAAATTAAATATATGTATTGATATTCAGGACAGGAATCATATACGACGATCGCATGATCGAACATTCTTGCATCTGGGATCCAAACTATCCCGAATGTCCCGAAAGATATAAACAATCCCTTAAAAGATGCGAGGATTACGGATTAATTAAAAGATGCGTTAAATTACAAGTAAGTATGGCGAAAATATTGGTTTAAAATACGATTTATATTTACACGTTTATCTAACCTTTTAGTCTAGAAAAGCCACAGAAGAAGAAATTTTGTCTGTGCACAGGTTAAATATCTGATTATTTAAAATATATATCTTTTATATGAACAAAGTCCGTAAATTAAATTGCATATGTTTTATCTTTACAGTAAGAAAATATTTGATATAGTAAAAGGTACAAAAGATGAATCTGATGTAGAAAAATTGGAAAAATTAGCCGAAAATTATGACAGTGTTTACTTTCATCCGGTATATATGCATACAATAAAATTTAATTAAAATTTGGATTATGTTAATTACTTTTATATATTTAATGAATTTTTTATCTTAGAAAACGTTTGACTCTGCTATGCTAAGCGCAGGTTGTACAATAGAATTAGTTTCCGCAATATTAGAGAATAAAGTAAGTACAGTATACACTTCACTCGATTCTTTAGGTTCAATCTAACAGTTACATATATAAAAAAATCTATTTTTCTTCAGATAAAAAATGGCATGGCTATTGTTCGGTAAGTGGAATTTATAAAATTTTTCCTCCCAAAATAATAACAGAATTTAATTTATTAACTTTCGAATTTAGTCCACCCGGTCATCACGCAATGTACGAAGAAGTGTGCGGATTTTGCTTCTTCAATAATGTGGCTTTAGCTGCTCAACATGCTCTGAATAAATATCATCTGAAGAGGTGTGATAATTTGTCTTTAGTGCATAAATGCTGACTTATTAAACATTCTTATTATGTTTTATGCTATATCTAGAATATTAATCATTGACTGGGACGTTCATCACGGCCAGGCAACTCAGTATCAATTTTATAATGATCCCAGGTAAGCATTAAAGTTGTGAAATACGAATATACCGTAATGATATGCTTTAAAAATGAGTTTTAAAATGATTGCAGAGTTATATACTTCAGTATTCATATATATGAGCATGGAGCTTATTGGCCCGAACTGAGAGAATCAAATTTTGATTACATCGGTGAAGGCCGAGGGAAAGGATTTAATATAAATGTTCCATTAAATGAGGTAAACTGTTAACATTAATTTTACAAGCTTATTCTACATGATTCATATTGAACTGTAATTATTTTTATAAAATTAATTTTGTTAATTCAATATTTCAATTTGAGCTTCAGATCGAGATTTTACAATTTAATTATAAGTTCTATTATTTGAATGAAATTTGGGACTTATTTATTATATTTAAGAATATAATAAATCAATTTCAAATTACAGTGTACATAAGAGAAATTATGATATTTTGAGCAATCATAACTATTATGAATAATTAATAAGTTTGCTTTCTATAAATTATTTGTTATCAAAGAGGAAAACATCTAATATTTAATATATAAACACACAATTTTCGAAAGAACCAAGTGCATACTTTCCGATGTGTCCTTTATTTGGAATTATTAAACTAAATAGAATTAAAATAAATGCCATAAAAATCTATTAAATAATTCCATCGTTATTACACCGAAATCTTAGAAGATTGAATGTCCGCCATTTTTACATCTTTTTTATCAATAGATGATACCACTTTCCACTCTGTAAGAATACCAAGTGACGGAGTGAAACAAGCCCTTCTACAGACTAATTACACTCCGGATTATAGAGTATGGAGATCGACGGTCCCCACGCTCCACAATCCGCTGTAGTCCCCATGATGACTATTTCCAAGAGGTGAGCACCTTTGGAGAATCGAACGCGAGTCCTCTAGAATGGAAAGCCGAAGCATTTTCACGAGATTCCCATTCTAAGATTATGTTAGATTAGAATTTTCTTGGTCAATAGATGACGCCACTTTCCATTCTATTAGAACACTTAAGTAACAGGGCGAAACAAGCTCTTCCATATGCTGCCCATTCCTGCAGAGGATCAGCCGGATTGTGGAGGACGGGGATCGACGGACCGGGCCTGAACCCCATGATAAACATTTTCAAGGGGTGGGATTTGAGATTCGAACCCGGATTCTCTAGAGTGGAAAGCCGAATGTTAGATTAGATTAGTTTCAGTTAAGTTGTCATACCACACGAGATATTACTATACCTTATTGTGGCCAATTTTAGAGCCCATCACAGGCTGGTTAACTCTTATGATGGGACCAAACGGAAAGATGAAAATGGGATACATCAGATTCAGATATTCCTGATTAATTGAAAGTATGGGATCCGGAATTGAACCCGAGTACGCAGCCATCCGGCCGAAAAATATTTCTATGATAAAAATTGTAAAGTGTAGTCTATATTATATATAAATAACACATATTCTTATTTTAGAAAGGAGTAGAGAATGGCGATTACTTGGCTATTTTCAACAATATTCTTTTACCTATTGCCTATGAGGTAAACTAACAAATTTACTTTAATGAATACAATGTTTATTAAATATTAACTTACTAATTTTAATACTGATAAAAAATCAAATTTATATATTTAGTACTCTCCAGAATTAATAATTGTATCTTCGGGATATGATGCAGCCATAGGATGTCCTGAGGTAAAAAAATGTTTAAAACTAATTCATTAATCTTGGTTAAATTCATTGTATGATTCTGAATATTTCTAGGGACGAATGGAAGTAACACCAGCAGCCTATGCACATTTTATACATTTATTAAAGGGATTAGCTAATGGGAAATTGTGTGTTATACTTGAGGTAATATGATAGTTATATAGTTATTTTATTTATTCTATTTATTCAATTCTATTTTTCTAATTAGCAAAAAAAGTACAGTAAATTATCGTTATCTTGTTTAATTAATGAAAACTAATTATTGACCTTATATGATCTTAATATTATTATAAAAAATGATAAATTTATATATGCATAAGTATGAATATAGTTCATGAATTTAATATATAGGCTATATTTAATTCTACATGAAAGCATCTATAAAATAAAAAGAAACTAAAATTGTCAACATGCTGAAAATTTTTATGTAAACTATGTACATTACTGAAACAAAAATATGTGCAATTGCTGCATCATTTATACAAGTAATTATAAAATTTGTGATTGTTTATTCAAATATGGATATTGTTTAATTTTTATTAAGAAGTTTTGAAGCTAAAAAATGGAATTACTAATACTCTATATTTAAGAATTTATTATGAAACTATGAGAAATGGTAGTTAAAAAAAATTCTCATTTCTCATAATTTTATAATGAATATATTTAAGCACAAAAGCAATGGCAAAATATGATAGCTATTTTAATTTTGTCCATTTTTTTATTAAAAATTTAAAATAATTATTATAATAATTTTTAATTATTTAAAATTCTGATAATTTTTATTTAATTATTTCTAAAGGGAGGCTATTGCATTTCTTCTCTTGCTGAAGGAGTTGCATTAACTTTGAGGTCGTTACTTGGAGATCCTTGCCCAATTATTGGTGAAGTTTGTCAGCCAAAAAAAAGGTTTTTTTTTAATTTTATGAAATTAATACTTTAAAACACTTTTTTAGTAAATTACTTTTTTAAGTTTTGTAATTTAAAATAAAAAAAAAATCTTTATTCAAGTGTTGTTGAAACTATCTGCAATGTAATTGCTGTTCAAAGACCTTACTGGCATTGTCTTCGACTTCAAGGAAAGTTTCGAGATGATAAAATTGATGAATTTTCAGATAGATTAAGGTATAAATCAAATGAAAAATGAAATTTTTTTGATTAAATTGTTATATATACATTTTAATAACTTATGTTATTTAGACACTATCCTAAAATTGAATATAGAGGACCTGGAAAAAAACCAGAAAAATACGACATTAAAAACTTCTACTACGTTCACAGTCCCGAGAAAAAAGCAGAATTTCAACAAAGAATTCAAAAACTGATTTTGGATACAAAATTAGATTTACCAGCGAGGAAAACTTCGTTAATATATGACGAAGAAATGGAAAATCATAAAAACATGTTTGAAAGGTTATAAAATTTGAATAATTATTAGCAGTTCAGAACAGCATGAAAAATTCTGAAGATTTTAACCAATATTTAATATTAAAAAATAATTTATTATATTTATATATTTTTTATCTCAGACATATAGAAATTCCAGAAAGAACTAAGTTAAGTTACAAAAAGTTGAAAGACTCGGGACTATTTAATAGATGTTTTATTTTGAAGGTAAGTTATAAGTTTATTTTTAAAGTATTTTATGTCAATCTCCTTTATTATAACTAATAAATTTCCTACACATATTAAATAATCGTTATATTTATTATAAAACATTAAATAAATTTTATTATTAAATCTCTATCAAGAATGAAAATGCATAAACAATAATTCATTAGTACAGTTTGGATTCCTACTTCTAGGATCTAAATTTGGATTCTGTTGGAATAGGCAGTACAGTTAATTATCAGATCATCCGAAAAATTATGTCTTTTTTTATAATGTAATTTTTTATATTATTGTTAAAACTTGTCTCAGCTTGTCTAAACGTGAATTTTTACATGATTTTCACAACATTGGAAGAGTGCTATTGATTCGAATAGAGAATATATACAGTACTTGATTACGTTAGCAAATGATTTATATCTTTTCAAAACTTAAGCAATATCTACTTTTTATTTATCGTACCTTTATGTTTCTCTCAAAATAGCTGCATTAGTTCTGTACAGTATTAAAAGAAAAATAATACTAACCTGTACTGTATATCTTAGAAACACTCCAAGTAATTTAGATGATATTTGTGACTTATCATTAACAAAATTCAAGAGTATTATTGTTATTTTCAGAATTGGTATATATATTTTACTTCTGTATTAATAAATCACTTTAATAGTAAAATAACGATCTTAAATGTTATCAAAACACTAAAGAATGATTAAAAATATATTCCTTGTTTTATTTTATAGCATAATAATAATAACATTTATAATATATTTGAAATTTTTTTAGTCTAGATACGCAACTGAAGATGAGTTGAGTCTTATTCACAGGTGAATATTGTACATTAATTGTTTTAAATATAGGTTTTAAATTTAATAAAAAATTCAGCAAAAGAAAGTTTTTAAAATGACAAGTCACTCAATATTATATATATATATATATTTATATTTCTAAAGGATCCAATTTATTGGCCCAGATAGGATATGGCCTATTAATACTTTTGCAAAATCCAATAACGAAAATTAGAACAGTTTCGGCACCAATACATATAAATATTTAAAATTTACAAAAAAAGCATAATCTTTTATTATTTTCAATGCAATATATCAGGGCCGCCGAGAGAAATTTTCCACTTAAAAAAGCGCATCACTTTGGTTTAATAAAAAAAGCATATAAAACATTTAATATTTATTTTAAAAAGGCAAACAATAAATTCAAAATTCCATACATTACATACTATGTTATATATAAAAAAGTTTATTTTGATACGACTGCTTTAGGTGAACTGTCGGCAGCCTGAGAACTATCGGACACGTTATGTGACACTCGGTCGGGCCGCCGAGAGGGGGATGTCATCCCCTCTCGACGGCCATGAATATGTAATTATTAAAACATAAAGGCAAAATTAAATAGATAGTTTCTTGGATAAGTTTGGAAATCGTCGGATGATATAATACATTTCTAATATTATCTCCGCTCTCTTGACATTTCTACTGTATAAGTTATTTTGTTTATTTGTTAAAACGAAATCACAATGTAATTATTAAAACATAAAGGCAAAATTAAATAGATAGTTTCTTGGATAAGTTTGGAAATGGTCGGATGATATAATACATTTCTGATATTATCTCCGCTCTCTTGACATTTCTACTGTATAAGTTATCTTGTTTATTTGTTAAAACGAAATCACAATTTTTTATTTTTTATGTTCTTAATTTCAATATAGTACGACAGAAGTTCTCAACATTTTCATAAATGCAAAAAATTTCGTATCAGCAGTAAAAATATATTCTTGTATATAAATAGGAAGTCAAAACTATATAAGTACTTTCAGTCATCTCTCGCGTATCACCAGCAGTAAGGACTGGCTAAGGTGTCAGCTTGTTCGATGGCAAGAGGACCCCTAATGAAATGGGCCTCCTTAAAAATTCTTATAAAAATTAAATGATAACTTTATAATTGCGGGTAGGTGGAAACTAATATTTTTAAAGTCAGTCCGCCATTGAGTACCAGTGGTTCAGAATCAAGGACATTTTATTCATGGATAGCTTGCTTAATATTAGTGGTTGGGTGAAGCCACTTGAGTGATGAAGTAATGTGGTATAATAGTGCATATTGGGGTACTACACCGTATTTATTAATTATTTGGATCTAGTCATTATATTTACTAACATAAATGGGATATATCTGCCCACCAAAACAAAGTCAATTTGCTATATCATCGATTTTACGATGTTGCTATATTGATTTACTCCACCAGCAGGATGGCAGGCTATCCATGTATAAAACATTCTTGTTCAGAACCTCTGCAGTACAGTATATTGTTCTTATAAGTCATTTTTTAATAATTCAAGATTTTAAATTGCATATCAATTATATAACTTGGCGTGATATATTTTGTAAACAGTGAGAACATTATTAAAAAACTGAAGGCTTCTGACTCAATGACACCAGAAGAATTAACCGAATTAAATAAAGAATTTTTCTCGTTTTCTGTATACCTGTGCAAAGTAAGTATCATTTATATAACTGGAAGAAATCAAAATTTATATTATCATCTGTATCATCAAAATATATTTTTTTTTATACGAATCGAAATGCATTTTTAAAAATTAATATGTAATTAGTCCGTATATTATTATTTTTTAATTGTTTATATAAATTATAAGCTCGATTTTGTTTTTATTTCAATTATAGGATTCGTATAAGAGTGCAAAGTTAGCTGCTGGTTGTTTACTGGAAACTGTGGATTCAGTTTTATCTGGACAAGTATGCTTTTATTAAAATATAAGAAAAAATTACTAATTAATTGTAAATTCTGTGCTATAATGATTTTGAATGACTTTTATAATGATTTTTTAATTCAATTAATACTTTTAACTGGTAACCGATTAGCGAATTTTAAAGGAAACATAATTATATATGTTTTTGTTAAAATTTGACGATTAATTTGCAGATCACATTAAAGAATGAACAATTTTTCATTGTGAAAATTTTAAAACAATTTACTTATAACAGTTTGCAGTATATATAGTCGGATCTCCGTATATCGAAATTGAAGGTATCTTAGAAAAATTTCGATATACAGAAACTTCGTTATATAGAAACCTGAATTTTCTCTAATGTAGTATAGTAGTTAAGTGATATTTTGTACATATCGATTTTTTCGCAGCCCCTGACGGTAGTGATGGTGGCTCATGGTTTGTAAAACTCCAACTTAAATGATTTGAAAAATGTTTAGGAAAAAATATACAAATGAATTTTTTTAAGGTTTAAAATATATATCAGATATTAATGTATTAAAAGTCTACTGCATATAATAGATAAATGAAAAATAACACGGACAAAACATGCATTTATTAAACAAAATAAATTAGAATAATTTAGAATATTGTATTTAATTATCAGATGTAAAGTAATTTCCAATATCCTGCTGAAGTAATTTCAATGCAGATTCCTCATAAAAATGTTTGCGTTTATTGAGCGACTCAAAAATATTGTCAGGCACATTTTCTGCAAATCGAAACCCTTGGAAAATCATTTCAAATGCAGCCATTATTTCTTTTTTGGAAGGTTTAGGAACTTCTTTTTCATCTGCTTCATTGTCTTTATCTTGATTTTCACTATCTTTTATTGAACTTAAAATGTCATCATCTGTCGGATATTCTGCTACAATAACGTCTTCATCAATGTTTAAATATTCATTAAGTGAGATTTTGACATTTATTGTGCCTATTGACTGTAACTAGTGTTGCCACCTGACCAGTTTTCCTCCGGACAGTCCGGTTTTTCAAATAATGATCCGATAATTGGTTCATTTGTCCGGTTTTCTTCGAAACTGAAAATTTACAAAAAACGTTTTATGAGAAACTTGTATTTAAATTTCAAGATTTTTGTTAAACAACAATATTAGTTCGAAATATCACCACAAGGAGGGATTGCGAAAGCGAAAATATTTCTTAACCTCTTCTTCTTGAGTGCTCTGCTACTGGAGCAGGTCCTTTGAGCACCATCTCTTTCTCCAGGTTTCGCGGTCGTGGGCTCTTCTCTTCATATCTTGGTAGCATTCTCCTTTTTTTAGATCATCTGTCATTTTAGTTCTTCTCCTTCCTCTTTTTCTCCCTCCTTCAACTAATCCTTCTAGTACATCTGCAAAAAGACCCTTTTCCCTGATTCTATGACCAATCCAATTTGCTTTTCTTTTCTTAATTTCTCTGAGTAGTCTCCTTTTTTCTTTTACTTTCTTGAGAACATCCTCATTTTTCATCTTTTCAGTCCATTTTACTCTTTCTAGTCTTTTCCATACCCACATCTCAAATGCTTCGATTCTTTTGATGTCCAAGGATCTCATGGTCCATGTCTCTGCTCCATAGAGAAAGACACTCCAAATGAAGCATTTGGCCATTCTTTTCCTAATATCCAAGGCTAATGGCCCACATAGAATTCTTTGCATTCGTTTAAAAGCTTCTTTAGCAATTCCTATTCTTCTCTTGATGTCCTTGCTGCTCTTGCATTCTGAGTCTATCCATGAGCCAAGGTATTTAAATTCGTCCACCTGTTCAACTTTTTCACCAATTATTGTTGCCTTCACCTCTTTCCATTCACCTCCCACACACATTACTTTAGTCTTGTCAACATTTATCTTCATTCCAAATTCTTGGCATCCTTTTACTAGGACTACCCTACCTCCAATTCTCAGCCCCTCAATATCATTCAGATGTTCATTAATCATCTCTTCTAGATATATATTGAAAAGCAATGGTGAAAGGTTGCAACCCTGTCTTACACCCTTTTGGATTTCGATTTCTTCACTATTATTTCCCTTTATTCTCACAATGGCCTTTTGTTGTTTGTATAGATTAGCAATTAGCCTCCTATCTCTCCAGTCTACTCCCTTCCTCTTGAAAATGTACACCAACTTATCCCAATTTACTTTATCAAAGGCCTTTTCTAGATCCACAAAACAGATGGTTACAGATCTTCCTTTCTCTAGAAATCTTTCACATATTACTCTTAGAGTTCCAATGGCATCCCGAGTTCCTTTCCCTTTTCTAAATCCGAACTGTTCTTCCCCCATATATCTGTCAAGTTTCCCTATTAATCTCCGATTTAGTATTTTCAGCAGAATCTTTGAAGTGTGAGACAACAGGCTGATAGTTCTATAGTCTTGACATTTTGTTGGTTTTCCTCTTTTGGGAATGGGGATCAGGACAGTCTTTAGGAAGTCATCAGGCCAATTTCCACTCTCATAAATTTTGTTACAGAGCTTTATTATTTTATCCATACCCACTTCTCCTAAATGTTTGATTAACTCTATTGGGATATTATCTATTCCTTCAGATTTTCCATTCTGGCTCTCTTTTATAGCATATTCAACTTCTTCCCTCATTATAATTTGTCCCAAATCATCATCATGAACCTCATTAGCATCTTCCAAGTCTATTTTTGCTTTATTACTTGATCCATACAGGTCTTCCACATACTCTTTCCATCTTGCCAACACCTCCCTTTCTTCCGTCAAGCTTTTTCCATATTTATCAATTAGAGAAATTCCTCCATATTTATTTTTCCACACAACCCTTTTTACTCTGTCATAGACCAGATCAAACCTTTTTCTTTTTTCCAGATTTTCAATCTCTACACATTCTTCTCTCAGCCAATTTTCTCTTGCTCTATCAGTTTCTCTTCTAAGCTGGTTCTTCAATTCCTTATATTTCCTCTTTCCCTCTTCAGTATTTACATTTTTCCATTTTCGTCTTTCTCTCATTCTGCTTAACATTTCTTCTGTGATCCAAGGTTTCCGTATTCTTTCACCTTTCCTTTTGCCAACCCATTCTTCGGCCGCTGTTTTGACACCTTCCTTGATGGAGTTCCACATTTGGTTAGTGTCCTCAGTGTCTACTACATTCTCTAGTTTCTGATCACAGACCATTTTAAAAATTTTTCCGGTGCTCTTTAGTTTATGTAGGTCCCATTTCTCTATCTTCTTTTTCCTTTTGATTCTTTTTAACTTCACATTAGAAGATTGTGATCAGATTCTATGTCCGCACCTGGAAGAGTGGTCACATTCTGATTGAATTTTTAAAGCTTTCTTGAATTAAAATGTAGTCGAGTTGGTATCTATTATTGTCACCAGGGTCTTTCCAAGTGTAAAGCCTCCTTGGATGTTTCTTGAACCATGTGTTGGCAACAATCATCTTATTTTCTCTGCAAAATTCCACCATTCTCTCTCCTCTTCTGTTCCTATTTCCCAGTCCGTGAGGCCCAATTTCATTACCATCTCTGCCATTACCAATAACTGCATTCATATCTCCCACAACCATCAAGCATGCATTCTTTTCCTCTTTTTTATGATTTTATAATTTAATGATTTCAAAATTTAATGCAATTATTAAGCAAAATTTCTTTATTATTAACAAAGTTTGTCTTATTAATTAAGAACATATTTCTATATAAAAACTAATTACGGAATTTTCGGGATAACTATAAAATACAAATTATAAATTATCTGAAGCACTCGCTGATGATGCTGCAATATATAATTAACCATGAGAAAAAATTTTTTTCTGAATAAATTCCAATTGAATTCAAAAACACATTCCATGTTCCAATCCGGAGAAGTTTTCCAAGGGGATTTTGCAGGTTAACGGTCTGCGGAGCCCCCTCCCTCTCCTACCGGGCAAGTTGTTACAGCCTAATTTATCTGTAACCCCAACACCGAGCTGAATACTTCTTTGATGTGTGCTCATAAATATTCAAGGGACGAGTTTAAAACATAGTAGTTTCCTGTTGCTTTCTATATTTCTTAACCTAACATTTACGAAAATAACTGCTCAATCCTGTGGCTCAATCATCTCGTTAGTGTACTGTTTTTGATTTCTCTACTTTTTTCTATACGACCAGAAGTACATTCACCGGAACATTGATACAATGTATATACATAGGGAAATAAATTAACAGCAGAATTATTAATCTATAATAATTTAAATATTAATTGTACTGATTTTTTCGATAAAATAATAAAAAATAAAAAGATTTTGGAAGCAGCTCGCGGAGCAATAAAAAATATATTTTTAAGGCAATAAATAAAACATGAACCATATATTATTATTATGTTTTGTGATTTTTATATAATTTTTGTGATTTTATGAATTTTTTTATATTTTTATATCATACTAGTAAACCCGTTACAGCTACGCCAGCAATAAAAGAATATGTTGGTGAAGTTGGTGATCAATGAATGATTTTATAATTTAATGATTTCAAAATTTAATGCAAATTATTAGGCAAAATTTCTTTATTATTAACAAAGTTTGTCTTATTAATTAAGAACATATTTCTATATAAAAACTAATTACGGAATTTTCGGGATAACTATAAAATACAAATTATAAATTATCTGAAGCACTCGCTGATGATGTTGCAATATATAATTAACCATGAGAAAAAACATTTTTTTCTGAATAAATTCCAATTGAATTCAAAGATTCGTCTTGAATCTTAATTATTTGATTCCATATGCTGAATCCATTGGGAACTTATTCGTTATTCAAATGGAAAATCATGATCACATGACTTAAGTCATTCTGGGAATTAAAGTATGTTCGCCAACTTGGCATACTTTGATTCGTCTCCTTCCAATCATTTTCTCAACGAATTAATCTAGAGCTGTTTGAATAATCAGTCTGCTGTTGCCTTATTCAATTGATTCGTCTCCTTCCAATCATTTTCTCAACGAATTAATCTAGAGCTGTTTGAATAATTCCTACTCCATTATGACCTTTCTCTCCTCCTGAGTAGAAAAGCTGTTGCCTTATTCCTTAACAATGTTAAAATTATTCCGCATTTTATATCCAGTTAATTAGGAGTAATTCCAGAAGTTTCTATTGAATTTAATTAAAATACTTCACAGGGATTAGTGTTTCGCCAGGGCTGTAAAAAGATGTCGCTGGGCCCGGGAGTAAATTTACGTGGGAAAATAATTTAAGATGGGAATTATGTGGAAAAATAATTTAATTTAATTTAAGATTTTTGATAAAATTATAAAGTTGGGGCAATTTATTATCCGGTTTCGGACTTTAAACTTCAGCACCTTCCTTATGCGATTGATTAGCGGGTAAAAAATTGTAGGATGATGTAGGGTCTCTTTGAATCCCGGGCCTAGAGAATTTTACCCTATCTCTCATCGGCCCTGCTTTCGCTGCTTATTTAAAAGTGTATCTGCCTTGAGGCAGACTGCCTGACTGCCATGAACACCACTTAATCTTTCTTGACGTCATTAGACATTCTATCCACTGGCAAACGATTACAGTTTAGAAAGGTAACAGGTACAGTTTAGAAACAGGAAATTCAGTTATTTTTCTTGCTCAAAAGAGTGATGTCAATACAGGTGGATATAAAGTCATTTAGATACATTACTATGGGTATAATTTCAATGATTATAAAGCCCGCAAAAACTGTACGAAACGAAAGAGATAATCTATACATAGATGAAAGTTCGTAAAAGAATCAGAGGTGAAATTCAGTACCGTTTTCGAAATATGCATATCTTTTCATACGAATCTTTAACACAATGGAATCAATGACCGTGCATTAAATTACATATGGGTAGGATGGATTGTTAAATTATTATAGCAATCTACTCGAATATATTACTGATCTGACTCCTGTTTTTTGTGATCGTTGACTTATAGATTGACTTCTTTCGTTTGATATACTTTTATCAGACTTTACAAAATTAAAATTATACCATCTCGCAGTTCGAAATCATCTTGCACGCAAGTTATTTGTGTATTTTTCGTGTCTATTACTCTTCTTTTGTTGTTTTATTACTGTTCTTTAGTCTAACTGGTGATGAAATCTACACGTGCTAATTTGTTGTTCGGAGAAATGATCGTTGGCGTATAGAGTCCATCGCGAATGTTTTCACCAATAGAACTTTCTAATTTTGACATATGTCTATAGATTGACAAACATTTTGACCAAATGAGAAATTTCGTAGAAAAATTTAAGGATGAACATATTTTGTTATTTCGATTACAGGCATGAATTGTCAACGAAACGGATGGACTGTAATCGGACTGATTGATGATCAACTACTCACTCACCTCTTCTGAATTTCCCTAAAATCATTTGATAAAACTATCCAGTGGTAAATAGCAGATTAGGAAGGGAATATTCTATTTTCTTTTCACACGCGAGAAACAGCGTCACGTCACAAACATCGCTGACAAAAAATAAATACATTAAAATGGAAGATGTTTGTAAAATTTATTGATTTTTGTGTTATGTTAATTATTCTATATCTTCCTTATCTACTAATTAATGCATAATTATCGTCTGAAAGATAAGATCTAACAACCTAAGCCCGAATCTAACAATTTAAACCTAAGATAAGATCTAACAACCTAACCAAAGCCCACATCTCAGGCGGACACATCGCGCCATCTATCGAATAAGTTATAAAATTATGCTATATTTGAATTTTTTAATTTTTTTAGAACGGGTATTTAAAAAAATATTTAATAGTCACAAACTCTAAGTTCAGTTCATAGAAACTCAAATCAAAAGGATTTATAAAGTTTCATTGTATAGTCTTCGAGATATTTCAATCTGAAGTTGTAAGTGACACTAATGAGAATAAACAAAGTTTCATTGTATAGTCTTCGAGATATTTCAATCTGAAGTTGTAAGTGACACTAATGAGGATAAATTATTATATAGATTGTTTAAGAATTATTTAATATTTACATTATTATTTGTATTTTTGTCAGAAGTTGACTTTTTTCATGTTTCTATATTTTATATAATTAATAAACATTGTATGAAAAAAATTTTTTTTACTGTCCGGGTTTCGATCACTGAGTAGGTGGAAACTGACTGTAACTGGTTCCAACATTCCTCAGTGTGTGACAATACATTAACTTCTTCCACAACAGACTTTTCAGAGAAGCCGGCTTTTATGAAGCAATTCTGTATTGTTATTTTGCCACACTTTTGCTAATTCTGATATACACACTCTGATATTAATTACATTGTCAATGGGTTGATCGTTTTCAAGTAAAAAAATTAGTTTCTTGAGAATCTCTTTTCGATAATGCATTTTAAGATTTTTTATTACGCCTTGATCCATTGGTTATAATTTTGACGTTGTGTTTGGATGAAAAAATACCAGGTTCACATTTGTTAATTTTTTTGTTATGCAGGACAGTTGTCTACGAAAAGAACAACTTTTCTCTTCTGTCTTGACATTTTCTTTTATCAAAATTAATTAACCACTTATCAAAAATCTCACTTGTCATCCATGATTTATTATTGTATTCATAGTCAACTTCTGATGATTTCACTCCTTTAAAAGATCTTGGCTGCTTGCTTTTACTTATAAGCAAAATTTTAAAGTTTTTTCCAGACATATCGGCACAAAGGACAACAGTTTTATTCTAAAAAAATAGTTTTGGACAACAGTTATTCGTTCCTTGCTATTTTTACCTCCATAGCATTTATCGTCTTTAAAAGTTAGTCTTATTTGGTAAACATTTAAAAAAAAGTCCAGTTTCATCCATGTTAAAAAGATTATCAGGCTGATACTCCTGTAAAATTGGTTTTAAAATTATAGTTTTCCACTGGCTACAATCTGTCTCAGATACGCATTCACTTTTTCCAGAAATAACTTTTTCTTTGATTCCGTGAGGCTTCTTAAATTTGTCTAACCATCCAGAACTTGCTTGGAACTCCTTATGTCCTAAATTCGGTGCATATTCCATTGCCTTTTCCTTTATCAGTGGTCCTGAGACAGGCATGTTTCTATCTCTCACCATCTTCAGCCATTTTAACACTGCTTCGTCCTTATCATCGTACTTACATGTCCTTAATCGTTTTCTCTCAGCTCCTGCAACTTCACGACTTCTTAAAACAGATTCCCGATTCTTTAGTATTGTTGACACTGTACTTTGTGGAATCCCGAATTTCTGCGCAACATCTTTTTTTCTCACTCCACAATCCACATCTTTTAGCAATTCCACTTTTTCCGCAACACTCAACGACTTTCTCTTTGACATGGTAAACGTTTTAGTAGAGCTGAACAAAGACTACTAAAATCTCTCGGTTCGGTTTTGGTTTTGGTTTTAAGCCAATTAACATATCAACATACAAAACCAAAACAAGCCCTAGAACTTTACACTAACCCCGTCTACAGTACAAATCGACACATCCATGTTGTTTATTTGTCGGCTTTTTCTAACCAGACCCAATCTAGACTCCTTACCTTATCCTTTTTCCCTTGCCTCTGAAATTAAAAATTTCGATATATAGAAATTTTTTTCGATGTATAGAAACAAATGTCAATGGAAATTTCATGGAACTAACAAAAAACTTTGATACACGGAGAATTTCGATATATGGAGGTCTGACTGTATTTTCCAAGAAATAATTTACTTAAAATAATTTTTCAAGCCAATAAAATACTTTTAATCTGAATATTTTTCATTACAAAAATAGTTTATCTAACACAGCTATTTTTATAGGAAATAATTTTTTAACAAAAAGCTTTTTGTGTCTTTACCTTGGTGTTTACTTTGAAAATTCTATAAGGTATATAATGCAATGAAAAGATACACAAAATTATTATTTTTTAATTGTTTTAAAGGGTGCAATAAGTCGTAATGTATAATGCAATTTAATTTAATTAAATAGAAAGGTAATTCTGGAAAGAATTAAACACTTACTTTTTAAACACGTCTATTATTCTGGAATGATAAAACATCAATCTGAATGAAAATTATGGAATTAATCTGAAGGAGACCAAGCTTTCCTAATGGAGAAACCATTGGATCCCCCTTGATATCGTAGTTTCCATTCAGATTGAAATCATAGTTTATATTTATATTGAAGTCATAGTTCTCAGATTGAAGTCATAGTTTATATTCATATGAAATCGTAATTTCCTTTGAGATTGAAGTCATATTTTCCATTCAGATTATCTCATAATAGGGAAACAAAGAAATGTTAAACAGAACATTCGCTATTTTTAATGAATGAATGAATGAGGTTAAAACGTAAAGCGTCTATATCATCTTTAATGGGAGAACATACATACAGAATTTCATGAGAATTTACTAATTAATTCAAAAATTATCAATGCAAGACGTACAGATTCAGTTTTATGATTTTATAAGCCTTATTTTTCTTCCGAAAAACCAAAAATTAATGGTAAAAAATCAATATATTTTTAATAATTAAACATATATTAAAAATTAATTTTTAATAATATAGTTAAAATATAATTGCTCATATTTGCTAAAAACTTGTTTAGGTTAGTTTGAATTAAGTCATTAAAAATTCAAAAAGCTTGAAGATAGATTTATTTTTTGGAATACAGTATTTATTTTCTGCCATATTTTTATTTTCGATATTCTATATATATAATATTTATTTATTTAAAAAGTAGGCCTACGATACAAATTTATTGTTAATGAATAAATTTCAGAAAAGTTGAAATATTTTATTTATAAATTTTAATATTTGTTTTTGATTTAGACTTCAAATGGAATTTCTGTTATTCGTCCTCCCGGTCATCATGCAGATTATTCCCAACCCGCTGGATTTTGTATTTTTAATAATGTAGCCATTGCAGCTAAATATGCAATAGTTAAGCATAACTTAAATAGGTAAGAAAAATTATAATTTTTTTTTTTAAATACAGTAAAATCCAAACAGTTTTAACAAAAAATAATAAAACTTTTATTACAGGATACTGATTGTTGATTGGGATATTCATCATGGTAATGGAACACAAAATTTATTTTATGACGATCCAAGGTAAATATTTTTGCTCTTAGGATAAAATTTTCATTTATTCAATTAAAAATGATGAAAATTTGATTCAATATATTAATAAAAAATTTAAATTATTTCCTTTTTTTTATTATTTATTGCAATCATGCAATGATTGGGAAGTTGCATTGAAATATAATTGCTTATATTTGCTAAAAATTTGTTTAGATTAATTTAAATTAAGTCATTTAACGAATAGTTACTTTAGACAGCGGCCATTTTTAGAGCCTCCAACGGGCTGTCCAATATGGTGGGATCAACAGGAAGGTTGAAAGATGGGGTTCAACAAGTCTGGCCGAGCCCGGACCCTTCCTTTAAAACTATATGTAAGATCAAACATTGAGCTTGGATCCTTCAAAGTGGTAAAGTTTCTAGTGCTTTACCATACAGTCTACACTAGAAACTTTGACAAAGGAAAATAAATAATCCATCTTTGTATTTACATTGTTTTCTCTTTAATTTTACTTATATAAAGTTTTGTTAAACACGAAATACACAATTTCCTCGTTTTAAAGAAGAAACAATGTTTATTCAACATTACTATCCACTACTATTTTTTAAAAATATATTGAATGTTTTGAGTACTAGTGAATAAGGAACGTAACCTTCATTTATAATATTGCGCCTATGGAAAATTGTATTCCGAGTTATAACGGATTCAGTTACGATCGAAATTTTTGAACGTAATCCCGTCATAAATTGGTGATCTCCTATAATGAGAATTTTAACTTGCAGTTATTTTATCCAGTTTCTGTTCATAAATCTAGAATATTTTCTTTCACACTCATATGCCACATATCTTTAGAAAAACAGTCCAAACAATCTGTATCTTTAGAAAAACCTGATTCCTCCCCCTGTGGTTAGGGACAGAATACAACTGCGTCTGTCGCTAAGTGTCGTAAAAACAGGGTAAAGGATGGGTCTCACAGGCGTAAAACGCGACGTAAATACGTCGGCGTATCGACGCTGATGATGTCACTTCCTGTATATTGCTAGACGCTACGTCATTACGCCGGAGATGACTTTTCTTCAACTTTATGCGCTGTGCCAAGAGTACGTTGGCCATTCGTCCAATCAGAAGAGAAATTGTTTTATTTCATAGCTCAATGTGGCGAGTAGAGAAGATCATGGAGAAGTTACATGTGCGTGTTCAATAATGAAGCATTTCTGGAAGAAATGAGAATATATCGATTCCTTTACGATAAAAAAAGTGTCCGATGATGATGATCCATGTTGAATCAGCTAACTTCAAATGATATCATAGTAATTAGCAATAGCTAAACGATGTCGCTTATTTACGTCGCGTCGTACGCTTTCGATCTGAATATCATTACGCTCGACCTTTCGTGCGCTACGCATTTACATCAGCGTACTGACGTCGTGTTTTACGCCTGTGAGACCCAGCCTTAAAGGGTCAACTTACGTTGGCGATTGCAGAGATCCGTCAATAAGAGCTTACTTGCAAGTTCTTACACGGAATCGGACTATTTCGGCGATACCCACGTCACAGTGTAAGATCCCATCACAGGTACTTGTGGTGGGACCTTACACTGACATAGGACTTTCTAGCGAGCTTGTTTGCCTTGTAGCATCTCTTCGTTTCGGCTTCGTGTTTGGAGGCGTAAATCTTCAAAATATACTTCCAGATGGTAGTAGGGGATAAAAAAAAGTCTAACTTTCATACATCAAGCTTGTAATTTTCCCATATTCAAAAATTCTTGTCATTCTCTTTCATTTGTTCTTTATTCACATTCCATATATCCAATCTCTATTCATAATTGTGCTTCCTAATTTTTCTTATTTAAATTCATCTGTAATTCCATTTTTGAGTTTCGAGATTTTCTTCACTTAATATTTGAAAATCGAGATTAAAAATTCATCATGCTGGCGTTTAGTCAATAGCGGTATGATGTAGTGGAAAGTGAGTCTGGCTCAAACTTATGGCAAAGTTTGACTACAGGCATCCCAGAAATATGACGGAAGGGTCCAAAAGCAGTCCTTTATTGAATTTCGTGAAATTATATCCCAAAAATTTTATTGAAATCTCCAACAAAAGTACAAAGCCCAGACATAGCTGGAAAAATTAACAACAGTAAACAAAACATATCAGAGAATATATTATCACATAGCTTACGGTTAAGCGATGAGTTAAAAAAAATGAACACAGAAGCATATGCTCAAAAGAAACACAAAGGAAAAGTTCAGTCCTCTAAGATGAATTCGTTATTTACTTATTTTCAAACAATATTTTTAATCTGTTCATAATAATGTTTGATATTATTACCCAAAAAAGTTTATTTTGCACCCGAAGGTGCTTTTTGACTACCTGGAAACTGGACCATCCAGCTGGAAAGGTTTTCCCAACTGGAGGTTTAGTTCACCCCAAAAACCCCGAAGGGCTTTAACAAGACCCCGAAGGGTCTTAAACACCTTGGATTACCCGCCAAGACGGGGCCCACTCCCCAACCCCCAGCCAGACCAAGTGCAGCAAGTCTTGACCCAACCCATCAATTGGGGGTTAAATCCACCTTTTGAGCCCTTGCAATGGACCCATCCAGTAGACCTTCCCAAAGTCAAGAACAGATACTCCCCCAAGTACTTTAAAGCGAACAACGGACCATCCAGCCAGAAATTCTGGCTGGAGGCTTAGAACACCCAAAAAAGGGTGTGAAAACCCAAACAAAACAAAAATGCCCCCGAAGAGCGAAACATATTTACCCCGAAGGGAGAAACTCATCCTTGGATAACCCGCCAAGGCGGTCGGCCGGATTGGCCGCGTGGAAACGCTTCGGCTTTCCACTCTGGAGGACCCGGGTTCAAGTCTCGGGCCTTACCCCTTGAAAATATTTATCATGGGGTCGATCCCCGTCCTCCACAATCCGGCTGACCCCTCCGCAGGGGTGGGCAGCCTGTGGAAGGGCTTGTTTCGCCCTGCCACTCCCTCCTCTGGGGGGGGGAAACTGGGGAAGGGCTTTTTTCGACCAAACACTTAGTATTCTTACTGAATGGAAAGTGTCGTCATCTGTTGTACAAAAAAAAAACCCGCCAAGGCAGGGACCGCGAATCCGGGCCTCCGGCCAAGTGTCAGCGCAGCAAGTCTTGACCCCACACAATGGTGGGGAGTTAAATCCCCTTTTGAGCAGAGGACTCATCGAGGTGACCTTCCTAAAGTTTGATCTTAGCCAAAAGGTCGAGATTAACATTCCCAATGATCCCAGTTATTTGCTTTTATCAAATTATGATTGATGTACCAGTTTTGTTTATATTAAAAAGTAAAATTTTATACTAATGGTGTTATTAAACTTTTAACTGTTTCAAAGCAAAATCAATAAAACTTTTTTAACATTTCTAATAAATTTTAACTTATCGTGTTAAATTCGTATGAATTTCTTAACAAAATCGTAATTATTTAACAAATATTACTAGTTATGCAATAAAATACTTAAAATACAGTATTGAAAGATTCATTAAGCTAGCAGGCGTTAATTTTGCTATTTTTCAAACTTGTATTAAATTTAATCTATATAATATAATCAATCGATTAAATTAATTTAATAATTGAATTATATTATTATTTAATAATTAAATTACTCCTTCCATTATATTCTAATATTAAATTTATTTAAAATAAAATTATTTATGCGAAAGTACTGAATATTTTGAATTTGAAATAAATTTATAATGAACAATGTGTTTAAAAAATATATAAAATTTAATTAACAGGTTAATAACAAGTTACCATGCTAACTAAGTTGACAATTTAACTTGGTTAGATTATAAAGCTACAGATATGGCATATAGAGCATTTGATTAAATTAAAAGTACAGTTTTTATTAATAAAAATATAATGCGAGATAAATATATGAAAGACGACATGATAATATTGTATGACTTTGTAAATAATTTACTCATAATCTAAAAGTACCGTTAATTAAATTTCTCATTTACTAAACAAACAATATTATAAATTAAATAGCTACACTGTATGAGAGAAACATAGCGAAAGTTACTTTATAATTATACACCTTCCTTCAGCATATATAAATAATATATATTATTTATCTTAGTGGTGTCAATAAATTTCATCAATAATATCTGATAAAATACTTAAAATATTTTGAATATTTTAAATTTATTGCATATTGTTTAATAAAATACAGCGAATTTCTTAAGAAAACATAAAATTAACTTTAGTTTCATATAAAGCGATTATAAGATTTTTGGGATGTTATTTCGTTTCTGTTTCCTAAATTTATTCCTTCTCAATGCCATTAGTATTGAACTATGCATTTATTCATGATTGTTCAGCAACTCTTTGATTCAATGGAGTGATTTGATCTACATGGTTGCTCTCAATGTTATCAATGGCAATTTGGAGTAAGGGGGAACAAATATCAATCTGGGAAACTATCGCTACGCTATTCTTAAAGTTTTAATAGTAGTTCACTTTCCTAGATCTAAATTCTATTAAATCAATCCATTGTGTCACTTGACAATTCTCAAACATTTATTAATAAATATTTATTGAATCATTAATCATATCTACCAATGGTGCACATAGTTTCAGATTCCATCATTGTTTGTTATGTACCGTTTAATATACATCGATCAGGATTGGCATCTTTTCTTTCAACTGTTTCAATTTTCAATACTTTGTTCTTCTTTGAAATCCATGTATCGTGTTTACCGTTTGTAAATAAAGGTTTATTATTGCCCTTATAGCTGAGGTGCAAATAACTATTGCTAAGATCTAAAACTTCTGATTCGGTTTATTATGAAACGCTCCTTTTCCCATGCTTCTTTAGTGACGTAGGAGTTGTCCTACGTCACCAAAGAAGCCATAAGAGCGTTCAGGCAAATGTCAGAAGGGCCGGTGCTATCGTAACAATTATATATATATATATTTATTATATTTAAATAATTTCAGAAATAACTTATAATGTTGACTGAAAATGATAATTAAAGTTGCTAATTCAATTTGGTATTTTTCAATAGATTATAATTTTAATCATCATTCTTTGATTATTTATATATTTTCTGAATAATCCTATTTAAATAGATTCTGAATTTGTTGAGTATTTAATAATCCTCTTAACAAATTAAATTATATTCAAATTTGAAACAAATGAACATAGACTTGGCTAGAGTACTTTAATGGTGTTCAAACTCTTAAAACTATTCTGAATGAGAATACTTAAGATTAGTACTCTTTATAGAAACAGTCTTGGCAATAGTAGTCTTTACACTTTGAACACAGCCCAGGAATTCCATTCTTGACAATGAAATTTGACCATAATAAATTTAAGTAAAAGATCAATAAAATCAAGAGTATATGATATGATTTATCTATCTAAATAAATGAAAATATAGTCTTTAAAATCAAGCAAATTATAATGATAAATTATTTATATCATATGAATATCAAGGAATTTTTATTCTTTATCATCATCATTGACAAATGATTAAATGAGTTTTTTATATAGTAAATAATGCCTTATGAACAAGTCTGGAATGAAAATTATTTACATATGGTAATTTGTAGGTGAAACAATAGTGGCTAGAGCACATATTACTTCCACTTCTTAGTCTGTCATTTCGATTTTTCTGATTTTGTAGCAGACAATGGACATTCTGCTATGTATTATATAGATATTTACATAGTTTTAAATATCTTTTAATGAATGTTTAGAATTTATTTACTGCAGTTAATGTTCATATTTTTGATTTTTTTTTATATTTCATATTTGAAAGAAGAAGGCATATATATCCAGCAGTGGATGAATAAGAAATGCTGATGCTGATTATGATGATGATGTAGCAAATTTAATAGTTTATGATTAATCAAAATTTGATGAAAAAATTTTTTATTTTTGTATTATATACAATTTAGGGCATTGCTAAAAGTCATTTTTGGTTCCCATGAATTTTTAGGTAATTGTTTATCTATTTATCCCTAATAAATCAAAAAATTTGAAAATATCTATATATTATAGATATTTCATTATATTTTTATAAATATAATGAAATATCTATAAGCAACTAAAAATCTTTATCAACTAGAATTTTAAATTTTTTATTTCAAATTATGAAATAATTAATAATAATTAAATTATGATTAATGCATATATTATTACTACAATAAATATTTTTTATAATAATAAATAAAATTCATGGAAATTTTTCAATCAAAAATTTTTAACAACTTGTTTTTGTATATTATCAATTTTGATAAAAATTTCCAAATTCAATTGATCTGTCCTAATAACTGGAAAATCTAAAAATGGATGATAATCATATGTGTCATCTTTGGATCTTCATTAAAATAGTCAATATTGGAATTTTTTTACATCATCACACAATAAAAATTAAAAACATTATAAATAAATCATTATCCCCATTATTTAAATGTCTTATGAAGTCAAATATGTCAAGAAAGTATTAAATGATAAAATTACTTTAAAAAATTTTAAAATAAATAAAACATAACCATACATATAAGCTAAATGTGAATTACTGTTTTTATTACACTTTGATATTTATAAGTTACAGCTTTTCTAAATATAAGTGATGTTTGAGTATAATCAAATTGAATATTTTTATTATTAGGATTCGTGTTGGTCTATATTTTAATTCATAACTTATAAAACAGTATAGAAGTGTATTTTTATTCTGCACTTTAAAGACAGATGGCATAATCAGATATTTGTGTCTTTCAAGACTTAAATATCTGATTTGCCAAAATTTTGAAGATAGGTAAGAGGATCCTGTCAGAAGTATGATAGGTCATTATTGGAAAAGAAAGAACATTCTTTAGTCATCTTTGATATGCAGGTGAGATAAGGAGTGATTTATGGTCCCCACTCACAGCGGATTTTTGTTTCAAATGATACATTCATTGCAGTTTCATTCATTTTGACAGTTTTATAAGAATAAGTAAATACAATTTATTTATTCTTATAAAAATAAAATTTAATTTAAAATACAAGTAGAAAATTTTAAATTCTCAAATCTACAATAATTAGCTCCAAATAAAAAATGATTTAAATTTTTATTCAAAATCATTTCTATATAAATTTAAAATTTACGGTATTCCTATGCAGTCCATTATATAAGTGCATACACACAGTGTATTTTATAAGTGTACAGCATAAGTTTATATACAGTTATAAATTTTTATAATAAAAATATATTTATAAAACAAAAATATAATCATAAAGGTTTGAATAAAGAAAGATTAAAGCATTCAATAAGATTTAAATTTAAAAATGAAGATAAAAATTTTTTATAGATGATATATTTTTAATGGCTATAACACAAAACTTCACAAAAAATTAATTATTTCAAATCAAAACACTTATTCACAGTACTAAATTAAATTTTTTTCAAAATTCCTATTTTGCTGAAATATTTTCAAAATGTCTTTATTAATGTTAATGTTTTATTATGTTTTTATTTTTAAATTATCATTTAATATCTAATAAATAATCTAAATTATATATTATTTGTGTGCCCAAATATAGTGTTAGAAAAAATATTAACTTTCTAGTTAAAATGAAATTTTCACAAATTATTATATAAAATTTATATTTAAAATATTTATAAAAATTAGTTTACCCTCTTTAAAAAATAATTGACTGATTATGAAAGAAAATTCCTTAACATGAGCAGTTTTTAAATTTCTATTATTATTACATTTAATTTCATGATGTAATAGAACTATAAATAGAAATTTACAATGAGGTGACTGCAGTATTAACAACTAGCTACACAACAAGTCTTTTAAATTTTGTAACCTTGGTACACAGTGAGCTTTCTTTTTAAAATATACTCAAAATCTCTACAGACAAACAAACTATTATTATTATAGTGTAACTTTGCAATACCATATTCTTAGAGTTAAAGAGAAAATTCAATTTAATTAATATCTAAATTTTAAATAAATTTTTTCTTTATAGTTTTTAGGTCTATTGTAGAATGTATTAAAAATTTAATTAAATAATCATTTAAACTTAAGATATTTTCAGAGTAATGTATTTCTGAATTAGACATTGAAATAATTATTTAATTCAGCAAATCTTAATTATTTAATGTAAAAAACTATAAATTATATATGCATAAAAGATGAATTTTCAACTGATTGAATCAAATTTAATTCTATACAATGATTATTTGTAGTTTAAGGTTATTGTAATTTTTAAATGATAATTTTAAAATCACCAATATAGGAAATAAGCATTTTATAAAACATTTATGTTTATATTCTAGTTAAAACATCATGTTTTAAAAATTGATTATTTTTAAAGTAAAATGATTCTAGACACTAAGAATAATATTATATTTGATTATTATTCAGTGTGAAAAGTGAACGAATGTAATTTAATTAATAGGATGTTTTATATACAAAACAATAAAAAATTTAAATACTGTATTTGAGAATTCTACCAAGCTTCAGAACGAATATATCGTCGTAGCGGGAAAAATCACGTAACTTCGTAAAAATAAGTCGTAGCTTATTTAAGTTGATTACATTCGATTCGGAATGATAAGATACATCTAAAATCGTTTAAAATATCCGATTATCTATTAAAGTTTTGCAGAAAATCATAAAAAACGTGATTCTGAGCTCCAAATTTGGAGCCCTATAACTTGAGAATGGAACTTCTACCCCACATGGGATCTTCACCAATAAACTTAGGCGTGTTTAATTAGGGGAGAAGGTAAAGGGGAGATCGAAATTCCGCTGGGATTTTTTATAAATGCGTACCAAAATCTTTGATTACATTAAACTACGTATAAGATCAACAGTATCGTTGTATATTAATCTAGAGAAACTTACCATCAATCCAAATTTTGCCTATTGCAGCCTAATGACACATCTTTGTATTATATTCTTGTTTATTTTAAAGAAAGTGTATTTTCGGAATTCTAAATAGTATTTCTAAGTTTCTCCTACGTTTACAACAGGCTTCTACCATTTTGTCTAAACTACGACACAAAAAAAAGTTAATTAAGAAAAAAAACATTAAAATCATAAATCATTGCTTTTCTTAAGATTCGTATAATCTATCTCACTTAAAAACACGAAAGATTCATAATAAGAGCTGGCATTAAATGCGCACCTAAAAGTCTTGAACCGAAAATTTTTCTTGGTATGCGCACCGCCATCTTAGCTATTGACTCGCTAAAGTACTGTACTTTATGCCTCTTGAAGTTCTTTAAAGGCTGGTTCAGACACGGCTAGTAATTTAGTCGAGTGGAGAGTAATTTAGTAACTTGCCATATGCGGACGTTAAAATTTAGTCGAGTAGTTTAGTCGAACGATTTAGTCGAGTAAATCCATCTGGATGGATTTTCTTCATCTAATCTGTGGATTTTCTTGGTCGAGTGTGACTCATCACTTGTTAACTAAACCTGTCTGGACACGAGTGTTCAAGTCGAGTTTATTAGCAGCCTCAGGCTCGTAACGAACACATCTCTCTGTTGAATCTTGTATTCGGTGCACTATTCTTTCGCGAAAATATCGCGTTGGAGCGCTTGTAAATGAGTATGTAAAACATGAAGCGTTATGGAACATTAAAAGTGACAGTTATAAAAATAAAGAAGCAAAATAAAGCAGCTTATTTGAGTTTAGAGAAAACGATGAATATACCGGGATTTTCAGAAAAGGAGATAAAGTGTAAAATTAAGAACATCAGGTCAACATATTCCCAGGAGTTAAAGAAAATAAAAGATTCAAAGAAATCTGGAGCTGGAACTGATACCGTTTACATTCCAAACATCAAATGGTTCTAATTATTGGATGAAACATTAAGAAATATAAATTCAGATATGAGAAAAACACAAAGTAATTTGGTAAGTACTCAAATTTGTATTTCGTGATTATTCGCGTAATTAGTTATAAGAAAAGAGGGTTGCAATTAAAATGAAACCAATGTTATATAGACGTTTATGGATCGGGGATAATTACGAGACTCCCTCATTGATGATTTGATTATTTTATTAATATATTATACATATTCAATATGATGAAAATTTTACAGTAATTAAAGTAAACAGAAAATTTCAATGTATCATTCTTAATTGCCAAGGCACTGATCCTTCTCCAACGAAGTAATCAGCTAATTTTTCGCGGAGTTCTTGAGATTGTCGATTTGAATGATGTGCTAATGTTGGATGGAGTGAAAGTAATCCAAGCGGCTG
>AYEL01082083.1:0-41283 GCA_000484575.1 Olivierus martensii | reverse complement strand
ATAAAAATTATTCTCAATGATTAATATGAAATATTTTATTCAAATATTGATAAATAAATATATTTTGTGCACATATATATTAAATTTTCTTAATCCTATCATTAACATATTCAAAGAAATATATTCATAAAAATAAATTTATGGATAAAATATTGTGTGTTCAAATTTGATAAACTATATATAAAACTAAAAATGTGAAAAATATTATATTAGAAAATTTTCTAGTATTTTTTAAAATAATTTTTCCTTAAGATTTTATTTTTATTCCAGCAAATTTTCTCTGATAAGTAGGGAAATAAACAACACTATATTAAGGTGATGACATTTTGTTTTGTCAATATGTATTCAAGATATAATTAAATAAATAATTTAACCAAACTTGTCTAAGCTTAATAATAATGTAATAAAAGATATCTACAACAAATGAACTAACAATTGCATTAAGATAATATAGATAATGACTACTATAAATCTGATTCCAATTAAGATTACTATTGTTAGAATTATCTTTTTTTTTTTTTTAATGAACAATAAACAGCAAAAAATTTTATATCAATCATTATTAGATAGCATTAATTTATATAAAGATATATTGTAAATTTTTTTTAAAATATTATAAAGGGAGTGTATATTGAAATTTAAAATTGAAATATAATGTTAGAATATAAAGTTAAATAATAGTCAACTTTTAATAATACTGTAGTTCAATAAGAAAATTATAATGATTAATTTAATTTTTTTCTTCTTCAAAAATTAAATTCAGAAATATTTTATTTAAATATTTAAATAATTTTTTTATTATTTAATAAAAATATTTAATATTTTTATATTAATAAAAAAATATTTTATTTAAATAACTATTATTAAAATTTTTTATAATATGATGAATATCTTTTATCTTTTAAATAAAAATCAAAAAGACTCTTCTAATATATAAAATTTTCATTAAAAAATGAAAACAAAAAAGTATAGAAAAAATCAATTTAAAATCCTATTTAATCAGCCGTTTAGAATTTAACATACAGTAGGCGCCCTCTTAACCGGCCTAGGTTCAACCGGCCGTCAGTTAAACCAGCCATTCAGCTAGCAAAATGACTCATATGGCAGTCACCGCCTGTCACGACGTGTTTGTCTCTACCCTCCAGGTATTTTATTAATTGCTCTATTTATTTGAGCAGTGGATGTTGTTATTGCTTTGTGCAAGCAGTGTACATGGTTATTTCTACTCAGTTACTGTAATTCAGTTTGTGAAAAAATTTTCGTTAGAAAAATAGCGAGTTTGCTTAAATTAAAATATAGTGATTCAGTGTGTATTAGTGTTCTGTGATTTTTTTCCTGCTTATTTTGTGATGTATATATGTATTGTATTCCATATACTGTATACTGTATATGTAATTCAGTTTAACCAGCCAGTATTCGGTTTATCACTTGAAGGATCCAATTTTCTATTGTCTGCTATTACTATCAAAATTACTATCATCAGTCATTTTTGACTTATGGCTCTTTTGATATATGATGGAGGTTATCAAAACATAACTCTATCATAAGTAGAGGAATACCTGTAATTAGTTCATTTGCCTAAATAAAGGAAATTTTTTTTATATTTTGCTTATATATTTTTGAAATATGGATTTTTCTTTGCAATTTTTACTATATTTTCATAATGATATTGACTATTTTTAATATTAGAAGTGCTATCTGAATATTAAAAGTTTTATGTGATTTTTAAAAATTAATATTTTTTTAATTAATTTTAAGAAGAAAGTGAGAGCCAGAAATTTTCTTATTACCAGTAAATATTTTGAAAGAGAAGAATTCAGTTATGATGTAAAATATATTTCATGAAAAAATAACTTCTAAAACTAAATGAAACTATAGTATTAATTTAACCCAATATAAATTAATGACATCTAATAAATTTATTTTTTCCATCTATTATTTTCTCAAAGTAAATGAAAATTTAATTGAATTTCCTGATATTTTCATTCCATTCTTATAATGAGTAATTTTTATTATTATAAAATGTGAAATTAAGTGTCAAAAAACATGCACCTATTTCCATTACATTTTTAGAAAAAAAATAATAGAAGGAAAAATTATACAAAAATTAATATCAAATTATTTTATATTAATTTTTTATATAAAATTATTTATATATAGCAGTTAAATAAAATTCATCTTTATTCTGTTAGAGGACCGAAAAAAAAGAACAAAAAGTCTAACCAGAAAGTTCATTAGCATGGAATAAATTCCTGCTATTTTAAAACAGTTCTAAATTTTTTTGGATTATAATAAACATTTACAAAAATTTAAGTTGCGGCAAAAAATATATCAATCAGCAAAATAAAAGTCACATTTTTGTGTTAATGGTATGCTATTTTAAAAGAAAATGATTAATTCCAGAATGTTCAATGTATTGAATCATTTAAAATAATTATCAATATATCAATCAGCAAAATAAAAGTCACATTTTTGTGTTAATGGTATGCTATTTTAAAATAAAATGATTAATTCCAGAATGTTCAATGTAATGAATCATTTAAAATAATTATATCAAATATTACTTACTGAAAGTATCGAGTGAAAAATTGATTGGTATTCATCTTTGAAAAATATAAATTAAAATAATAATAATAATAATAATTTAGTATTTCTGCTGTAAGTCAAAAAATGGAATTAAAATGTGCCAATTTACTATTAATTTAACTACATAAATTATAATCTTTGATTAGATTGAATTATATATTAAATTCAATTTGACAACAATTTAGTTATTTAAAAGTAAAAAGTTATATATTTTATACGAATAATTAAAGAGAATTTTGAATCATTTAATTTATTTTCTCTGTTAGTCAAAATATTAAATTTTTCTTAGTATTTAATTACAGTATTTGTTTTACTTTGCTGATAAGAAATTCATAAAGATTTTGTATACAAGATGTAAAAACAAATTTTACTAAAAGCATAGTTCTTTTTCCATCTCAATTCTTTGCATTGTTTTTTCCGTAATAGTTTTGTCTTAGACCAGGGATGCACAAACCGTGGCTTGCGGGCTGCATGCGGCCCTCTGTTGATTTGTTGGCGGCCCGCCTCACCATGTGTTATTTTAACAAGTCATACAATCAACAAAATATTATGTGTAGTTTTGAACGATGCACTTTCAAATAATATTTTTCTGATATGAAATAATTTTTACAGAGGTTCGATAATAATGTTTTTAAGCACTAAGAAAAAACAATAATCATATTTGTAATAATAAACATATGTGTAGTTTTGAACAATGCACTTTCAAATAATATTTTTCTGATATGAAATAATTTTTACGGAGGTTCGATAATAATGTTTTTAAGCACTAAGAAAAAAACAATAATCATATTTGTAATAATAAACATTTTTTTATTTTTACTTTATTTATGTGTGTGAAATAGATGATTTAAAAAATTGTACATGCGCACATGCACTGCCGCTTAACTAATGAAAATTTAGTATTGTTAAATCAGTGAAATTTAGTATTGTTAAATCAGTGAAACCACGCATCCAATTAAAAATTTTTTGTTTACTTTTGATTATGTTGCTTTGTAACATATAATTAATAAACATGATATGATATGTAGTTTTTGAGTTTTTTTGGCGGCCCTCCTGCAAGCCACTATGTCTATGCAGTTCTTGGTCTTAACAAGTCTATGCATCTCTGTCTTAGACTGATATTTATACAACTTAGTTATAGAACAATAGTAAAAGATTTTGTTTGGACTATGAGTTACTTTCAGTATTTGAAAATGCGAATAAATTCAATGAAAATTATATTATTATATATATTATTACACAATGATTTGCATAATTTATTCATGTATTTATTTGACAACGAAAAATTGAATGACGAATTAATTATTAGTTAATGAAAGGAATAGATAAATTTAGTAGTTTGTAGACCAGAGTTTTTGAAACACATGTCTATGAGGAAAAAATAAAAGAGATTTTTTTGGTACCGAAAATAATAAAAATTACAGTTATCTTCTAAAAAATTATCTGTTAAGATTTTAAGCTATTTATAAGAAAGCGCTTTAATTTAACTAACTTTCTTCGTTGAAAGGCTCTATTTTCGGACTTCTTTATAGTGATTATTTAATTGTTTGTTATTTATTCAAAGAATTTGTTATCTTTAATTAACTTTTTATTATACCAGTGATTTATGATAAAATTTTTCAAAGAATTATCGAGTAACTTCGATTACTTGAACTCAGATTTGACAAGTAATTGAAAAATTTGTTCCATTTCTTGAGAAGTAAAAACTACGTATCAACATTATTTTAACTTGTTTCATTTTAAATAAACTATTACAAATGTGGCTAATGTGCTAAAAATATTTGACTTGTACAATAACAAAAAATATAGCCAATTTATTTCTACATAGTCAGTTATAGTTTCGAGTTTGAATTTCCATGCGACGAATTTTTCTAATTAAAAACATTGCCATAACTTTAAATAAATAATAAAAATTTTTAATATTTAAATAAGAACGATTAGGCACCTCAATATTTTTTCAGGTAGGCCTATACTTTGTTGAGGTTTATGGACTTTAGTTTAAATACAGTAATTAAGATACTTATTACATTTTCAGATTAATAAAAATTAAGATTAAAAATCAAATTACTTAATAAAAAGGGCGACTAATCATTCACGTGACTTTGTTTATAAAATTGCATAAACCGATATACAAAGTAGATTTTTTCCGTTTAAATATCTCTTCGTCAGTTCGATAATTGCAATAAATAGCATCGATTTTGAACAGAATTCATATATTTTATCATGAAATACTAGGAAACCAATCTTATTAAAAATAATCTATGTGCGGTCAGTATTTCTGACATAATACTAGTCATATATCGATACTCTCAACTTTTCAGGTATTATTTTGCATAAATATTATCTGATTTGAATGAAATATATATAAACTATACAGCAAGGGGCCTATACACCAGAGAGACCCTATACAGCAGGGGTGGGCAAACCGCGGTTTGCCCATCCCTGCTGTATATAGATTCGAGGACCGCACGCGAGGGGATATGTATATATAGGGTTCCGAGGACCACATGCGGCCCTCGGAACTACTTAATGCGGCCCTCCAACCAATAGTATAATGCCAAAAAAATTTTATGGTAAATAAAATGAATATAAAAAAATATCAAATCTGTTCCATATCTCAGCAGTATAGTTTATATAATTTTTAGAAAAGTAATAATCAGCGACCACCGAGATCTACACTCTTTCCCTACACGACGCTCTTCCGATCTTGTGTTTGGTGAAAATTACTTAAAACTGCCAAGATGATTTATAGATTAAAATCCAAAATAGCAATTTATGTTAAAATTATAAAATTCACTCAATTTTAATAAAAGTTTCTGAAAATCTGCAAAATCTCTAAGGAGTCATAGCCCCACTCCTTTTTCTTTTTTTAATAAAAATTTCTGAAAATCTGCAAAATCTCTAAGGAGTCATAGCCGCACTCCTTTTTTTTTTTTTTTTTTGTTCTGCAATATCAGATGTAATAAAAAGGTAAAACTATTTTTATTTGAATTTGTTCTAAATTTTTCTTCATGTTCATTCATTCCTTGTTCTAATAATAAGTTTGTTGTTTTTACTTTAGTTAATATACATTAAAGTTGAAAATCTAGTTTAAAAAGATAAAATTTTGTTATTGTTTACAACTTTGTAAGTGCTTTTTTAAATATTGTTGCATATTTTTGCTGAACTAAAATCTAGAAATAATAAAGATTTTTTTTCTGAATGTTTGATTTTAAAAATAAAGATATGCTGCAAGAGAAATTATTATTAATCATCATTTAATAAAAATTCATTTGATATATTAAATGAGAAAAGTGGATTACTTATTCAATTATAATTTTCTGTCTTTATTGGTGGAAAATAAGTCACATTTAATTCTAAAAATGTTAAAAAGTTCTATTATTACAGGAATATTTTCTCTGACATTTTCATTTTGCATGGAAAGAAACATCTGTATATTTTTCCAAAAGAATTCTTTTTTAAAATGCTGATAATTTATTGGTTGATGTCAAAATAGTTTCATATTTTCCTTAAATACTTATATTGAATGATGTTTAACTAATTAAAAATATTTGTTAAATATGCTACAATTTTTGCTATAAAATAATAAAGCCATTCGTAAATGCAAGTACAACTTATCTATCATAAACCATTATGCATGGATATACATTATTAATTAGTTTCTTGTAAAATTCTAATTTATTAAGTAGTTTTATTTTATTTTATTTATTATTAATTTTAACCAAAGATTGCATTACAAACACTGGTTATTAGTTAAATAAAGTATACAAAACACAAACAGTAATACAATAACAAAAAATATTACAAATCAAAACAGTGTGAGAATCCGACAATCCAATAACCCATTAACAAATATAAGAATCAGAATAATCCAAATATTTTTTAATAGATTTAGCATACAATTTATTATCAGTGGAAAAGATATTTTCAAATATCTGTACATCTTTAAGAAATAATCCTATCAGGGAAAGATCTTAAAGAAACATTTAATCGTTTGGTAATTTAACTGGCATGTAAATAATTGAATTTAATAATATAAATATAACAATATATTTCAAATGATAAAATAATTTAACAAATTATAGACATCCATAGTTTTCTTGTAAACAAGTAATCCTAAAATTTCACAACACCCATCAGAGTTCAGAATCATGATCTATTGGAATTAATTAGCTTAAAATTCTAAATTTATAAAAGATTTAATAAAGGAATAAATTAATAAGCACATAAATTAAACTCATTAATTTATGCACTTAATTTATTTATAAAATTTTTAGTTACTTTTTTTAATTAATTAATCAGGATCATTTTTTAAATAATTTGAATCTATAAGCTTAAAATTTAAAAATAAAAATAGCATGATTTTGACTTTAACAATTCATTAGATTTTGACTTGATAGAATCCTCAACTAACAATAAAAATATTTTAATTATCTTAATGATCAAAAAATAATTTGAAATATAGTAAAATTATTTTGATATTTAAATACTTATATTCAATTAATCAGAAAACTTATAAACTGTCTTCCAGATTATATGCATTTTATTTATAGAAAATATACACTAATTTGGTAAGTAAAATTTATTTTTAAAAATTATTAAATATTCAAGTCTATTGAAAGTATATCTTTAACTGATAACTTCAAATTTACATAGTTAATGCAAACAAAAGCAATTCTGATAGCTTCACTGCACCTTATAAAACTGATTTGCTTCTCATAATTAAATAAAAATTTTATTTTATATTTATATTCAAATATGTATAACAGGAATGAATGAAGGCACCAGCATTTTCTTTGAATTGTGTGTATAAATTTTGAGCTTACCATTTTATGATGCTAGTTTCAATATAGTATTTCAGTTATTAAAAGTGCTCAAACAAAAACAAACATTAATCACTAAGCTAAGCCCTTCAGCAATCTATTAATAAAGATATTTGGCTATTAAAGGACTTACTGATTAATATTTGTAATTTCAATAAATTAAATATTTAAGAATTTTATCCATTTTAGATATTTTGATCACTATTTCATAAAATCTTATTGATCATTTTAAATTTATCTCTAATTTGTTAGCATTATAAATTATACTATTAGCAAATATGGAAAAGACTTAAGACATTTATATTGATTTAATTGAATAACAAGATAATTGTTTAAAATTCTAATTAATGTAAAATGCATACAACTGAAATTTTATATATATATATATATATTCAGTTTATACTGTTTGTCAAATTAAATCATAAGCTCATTCATTCATTAACAATAGTACAGTTACATAATAAATAGATTTAAATTATTGCTTTTCTATCAAGAGAAAATATTATTTTTAATTAACAAAATATTAAATTGGAATTAAAAATTGCAATTATAAAAACTTATGATTAAAATATTGTTCATAAAAAAATCACTATAATTATAAGATATTAAATTTTTTAATTTAGTAAAGTGTTTATTCCCAATGAAGAAAATAGCAAGCAGTAAGTTGTTAAATTTACATGAACAAAAACTAAAAATTTTAGTGCTTAAAACATTTAAAACATTTATTTAAATTTCAAAACAAGAAAGAATTCTAATTAAATTCAAATAAAATAAGAAAAATAAAATGCTCTTTAATTGCCTTTAATGATTCAAATTCCAAAATTTTCTGTTCAAAGCTTAACTCAAGAATTTTACTATCAAATGATTATTTTTCTGAGGGAGAAACACAAGTGCATTGTAACTTAGGATATCATATTTTTGATAAACATCTCCCTCTTAATATTAACAGAAAGAAAGCCTAGAAAGCTAATTATCAAAATTTATTGTACATTTAATATAATGAAATTTTTATTACTGAAAATAATTATTTAAATAATATATATTTTCTATAGGAAATAATACAAGAAAAATCTTTTATTTTTTTTAGTTGTATTAGAAAAGATAATATAATATTTAAAGCTAATTACAATATTTTGTTGACATATTTTAAATCATTGAAAGCAACAGACATTTTATCATCATTATGTCTAAAAATACATCTGTATTCTATATATAAAATTATCTGTGAACTATTATCACATTCAAACTTAATGTAAAAGTATTATCAATTCAAAATTAAATCTTTTTATTATATTTGTACTTAAAAACAAATAAAGTTAAATTTCTGAATATCATTGTTTAATTCTAATTATTATTTTTTAATAATAAACAACACATATTTTCAAAATAAATATATGATTAACTATAACATCTATGAATGAAAAAGAAAATTGTTTAATTGTAATTTTGTTTGTTCTGCTTCCTTTTTTTTTTATAAATGAGTATTCTATTTTTTTATTAATAAAGAAATTTTACCTCTTTATAGTGAATAGCTATAAATGGAAGAACAATGAAATTTTTTTTATATTTAATAACTGATTTATTTTTAAACTGTTACTATTTTTATTTTTTTCATTTTAAGAAAAATAACTTTAGAAAAGAAAATTTAGTTAAAAATAAAATTTATTTAAAATAAATTCCAAAAATTTTATTTATAATAAATTAACTTTTTTTTAAGTTAAAAGTAAAATGTTTTAGTCTTTTTAGTAAACTTATTATTTTTTAATAATTTAATATAACAAGATTTCTTATAGGATAATTCTGTTAAAAAAAATACAAAAAATTACTAAATGATTAATTGCTAGGAATTTCTCTCTCATCCTAATCAATGTAATCCTAATTTAATTTCTTTGATTATTTTTAATAATTTTATCATAAAAACACAAGGAATAACATATTATAATTTAATAATACTTATCATATTGAAACAATAACTGCTTAAACTTAGTTTAAGTATATAAATTTGTAGAAATTCAGCACTTATTAGCAGTGAAGAATAATATTTTATTTCATTAGTAACAAATGTTTTTGGCTGTTCACATTTTCAGGTTACACAATTGGAACCTGAAGATAAAGTTCCAATTGTGTAATCTGAAGATGGTGAACAGCTGAAAACATTTATCACTTATTAAATAAAATTATTCTTTGCTGTTAATAAGTGCTTAATCTCTACAAATTTACATACTTAATATTTATCATTATTTAATAAGAGTTTATGATTAAATAATAATAGATAAATTGTTATTTAATCACAAACTCTTGATTTTGTTGGCCTTTATTTAATTTTATTGTGGTTAAATTTATTAGTAAGAAGAGAACCCTAATTTTAGCATTATGTCTATGAGAAATTGATTTTTGATTTAAGAGTTCTTACTTTATGAGCAATTCCCAGGTCTGAATTAACTCAACTATCTGTATACCACATTCTTTTAATTAATTTTTAATATTATAATCTAATATAACCTAATATTTTCAGTTTATATAGATCAAATTTAACAAATAAAGTAAGTCATTTTCATTATTTGTAATGCCATTTATAACATTCAAATTTCATACTTCTAATTAAAAGAAATTTAAACCTTTATTTTTTTTAAATAGATCATTAAATGCTAAAATTGCTTTTATTCATCAATCTCTCTCAAATTTTAAATCAACATAGCCTATATAATGGTGCATCCATGATTAAGAATCTGATTTAATTAATTATAAATCATTTTGTTGTGGAAATAAGTAAATATAATATTCTTAGCAAATGTTTTATTTTTTATCCTTTCATTGACTCCAAAATTCCTCCCAAGAAAATAAAAATATAATTTGCTTATTATATAAATATTAATAATATAATTTTTTTCAACTATTAAGTACATAAAATAAAATCTATCCCATAAATGAGCATTCTTTGCATTTATTCAAAAATTTAAACAAATAAATCATAATTACATGATAAAAATTTAACTTAACAACACATTTATTTTTTTGATAAATGAATAAAAATTCTTTAATAGAAGAAAATGATTCTTTTGAAGCTTAAAATAAAATATTACAATATTTATAAAATTATTAATTATTACTTTTTTTTTATTTTTGTCTGTTCAGTTGTTTCAAAAACACTTTTATAACAGAAAAGGATATATATATATATAGTACTTATAATTTATTTAACAATTTGTAATAAAATTACATGAAATTAAATAAAAATTCACAAATGAAAAATTATTATTATTATTATTTTTCATTCATGGATTTTTATTTAATTTCATGTAATTTTATCAAAAATTGTTAAATAAATTATAAGTACTATATAAATATATTTTTTTTATATTCTACAGCATTTATAACTTTCTTTGATAAATCACTTCTAAAGTTACTCTAAATAGACCTTAACATCCTTATGATATTGACATTTTTATTCATGCATGCTTGTATAAAAATCATATTATTATTGATACCTATTATATCATCTAACTTGATAACATCAGTTCAATATATTTCTTTAAATTCCTAGGTATTATCTAATCTTATTATAATTTTCAAATTTTATGCATTCTTTTCCTTTTACAAGAGTACACAAATTATTTGAAAATAACTCAAAATCTGCAGACAACCTGATGATAACTCCAAATGAAAGTAAAAATTGATTGTCCAACAAAAAATTAGTTTTTGCAATTTGAGCTATTTTTTGTATAATTTGTTCACTGATTTTCAATTTTCTACTATAATACAGGTACTTCTCACTTAACGACTTACCTGTTTAATGACTGCTCGAACTTACGTCCGTAGTTTAAGACTATTTTTTTTAATGGAATATTTGGTTTTTGCTCATACGCATCGCTTACAACTTTTGTTTGTAATTTCCCCACACTCGTAGTTCCGCTTACGACTTTTGTTTGTAATTTCCCCGCACTCGTAGTTCCAACAACTGAAGAAAAATTACTGTACTTTGTGCGTAATTAAGATATAAATTTTTAATTTTGAAATTTGTTCCAAATATTTTAATATAGGAACAAGTTTTTCGCTTACCGACCAATTCGTTCTACGACCGAGTCGTGAGAACGAAACCCAGTCGTTAAGTGAGGAGTACCTGTATTAACTTTATTAATAAAGTCTTATTTTGAATTAATCTGAATAACATTTTCTTTTCATTACTTTTTATATTTTTATTATGTGTATATACATATATATGTTTATTTCCAACAAAAATTCTTTCCAGTACTCAAGGTGATTAGAATAAAGTGAAAGATATACTTCCAAATTTTTATACTAGTTTTTTCATTTCTGAAATTTACAATTGATCATTTTCAAAAATATTTTCTGAAAATATCTATTTCTGAATATGAACTCAGGCAGTACAGATGGTTTATTTTATTGAAAAATTTTAAAATACAAAAAAAAATCATCTTTTAAGAAATGAAAACTTTCAAAAAAATAATAATAATAATAATATAAGTTAATTAGATTTCTAATAACTTGTAATCAACTTTCTTAATCATGTGCTATTATTTTAAATATGATTATTTCACATTCAAAAACTATTTCTTAGGAATATATATGAATTTCATTCAATAAGGATAAAATGTTATTTTCGTACCTTCAAATGATTTGGCAATATTTTAAAAACATGGCAGTCAATGTTTAAATGTTGATTTATTAATGTAATAAAACAGAATTTTACCAAATTATTAATTGCATTTTTTTTTTACAATAAATAATACTAAATTATTGGCAATTATATATTTTTTATAGTTTGGAATCTTACATAAAAAAATAATATAATCCAAATAAAACTTATGAAACCATTTCCATTGCCATTTTACTATTGCAAAAATATAAATGATAATTTCTTAACTTTCTTTTCAATCCAGAATTTCTTCCATTGAAATTTTGATAAATTAAAAAATATTATATAGAGCAACTTCAAAAACTTTAAAAAAAAAATCCAATACAAATTTCTTAAATTATAAAAACAAATAAAAACATGGAATGAATGGAATTAATTTTAAGATATTTTCAGTAGCTAAGAATTTTAAAATAGATTATTTTAATATTCTCTAAAATTATTATACAATAAAATTGCATAAATTTCAATGAATTATTTATAAATGGTTGAAATAATCAAACTAATTTAATTAAAAATTATACACATTCAATAAACAACTAAATATATCTGAATTTTAACAGGATATTACATAAATTATTAGTATGTGTAATTAATAATTATCATTTAAAACTGACAGCTCATTTGTGAATGTGTTATCAACTTTAATTCAATGAAATTTTATTGTTACAAAATCAATTTCCTTTTATTATTGCTACATTTACCTACTCATTAGTAAAAGATATTCTATCATTTGCAAATTTATATATTTATTGAATTGTTAAAATCAATTTAGTATAATTAATTCAAATAGGTGATGTGTTTCAATGCATTTATCATCTATGAAAAATATTCAATTTTTTTCAAAGCTACATTTTTTATATTTTAAATATATTGTTAACTATAAAATTTTAACAATTATTTCTGACTGGGATTATCTAACTAAATTTAATTATAAGAATCATATTAGTAAGTAGAACACAAGTTACTAAGAATAATACATATTGCTGATAGAATAATACATTTGAAATCTTATGATTGAAACAAATACTACAATCTATTTGTTTGCTAAATATTTTGTAAATGAATTAGATTCATCTTCTAATCATAATAAAGTTTAAATGTTAAGCTTTATTGTGTTAAATATCCATACAAAATGAAAAATAATTTTGAGATGCCTGCAGATAATTTTCTAGCATACATAAATTGCGAATTCATTTTTTTTATTTTGAAAGAACAAATGTAACTCTCCAATAAAATGAAATCATTTTCATGCATTTATTTCAAAACACTATTATTAATTTTTAATGTGATTTCAATGGACATGACATTGAAATTCCATGGTTGAAAGAATTCTTCTGGCTAATGAAGGAATAAGTTAAATACATGCAAAAACTATTTCATTCATATCAAAATTTAATTATCCTCACATAATAAGCATATCTGAAAATTAAAAATGCATTAAAAAGTTATTTGATAAAAATAAATCCAAAATATGTATTTGTATAGTAATACGAATTTTTTGAAACAAATTCTAAAAAAAGACTATCAATTAAGAAATTTTAAATTGGATTAAATATTCAAATGTATAATGCAAACTTTTATGAAATGAATTAAAAAAAAAAAAAAAAAAAAAAAAAAAAAAAAAAAAAAAAAAAAAATAAAAAAAAAAAAAAAACTATAAATAAATTTATTCTATTTAAACATTTTTGATAATAGAGAAAAATTAAATTTACAAGAGTGAATTTTTTCCATTCTATAACAAATGAATAAAAAACAAATCTAAAATTGTACCAAAATGATCTATATAAAATATAATGATTAAATTTTGCTGTATGAGTAATGTATTTGACCAAATACCGATACAAGATTTATTATTTGCATTAATCTTAATAATCTAATTTATATTATGTCATTTTTAATAATTATAAAGTCAATTCAAGAAAACTGAAATTCATACTTTTAAAAGATAAGTGATATAATCATTCATCTATATCTACTTTAAAAATGTATCAAGACCAGCAAAACTCAACAAGATATCTGGTAAGATAATACAAACTTGTATCCATCTAAGTAAAAAAAAACATTCCTGGATGGAAGTTATATTTTACATAAATTATTATATAATTATTTTGATAAAATTAATAACATTATATACTAAATAAAACTAAAAACCTAAAATCCTAACTGCTCTCGATGGTGTTTAATAGTTATTTACATTATATACTGTTTGTATAACCTACAAGGCAAGAATTATATAACAAATATTGTATATGTATAACAAAATTGCTAATCATAGTTCACTAGCTGTACTGTAATTGTCAATTAACTGTATAAAACCAGAATTATTTTCTGCAAAAAAAAAAAAATGCATATACTGTGATCCTCCAACAATCCTTTTGTAAAATATGGGAAATTTTGAAAAGATACTCTAAACACACAAACTATGCTAAATATCAATTTTAATATAAATTTATTTACAGAAAAATTAAAGCAAAAACAATATATTTGGTATTGTACTTAAGTACAAAAAAGGTACGGATATGACATATCTCAGTAACTTTAGAGAAAAAAAGCTCTAGTTACAACTGTTTCTGACATATAATTTTATGTAAAATATTAAATTCTATTTAAATTACAATGATTAAAAAATATTTAGGATGGCAGTTTTATAAAAAATAAGAATTTATATAGTGACTTATATAAATTCAAACTTATGTTGTTATGATCAAGGAGTTATGTAAGTCAAGGAACATCAGTATTATAAAATTTATAAATATTTCTATAGAAATAATAAATTAGTTAAAAAATGCAGCTATCATAAGACAAAAGATAATTTCTTCATTTTATATAATTAACAAATAATATTCCTTGTAATTTTTATTTAATTTTTTGTAAGAAAAAATATTTATTATTCAAATTGATTAAAATTTTGTTTATAATTTTTAAATGAAAGTTAGATTTCTTGAAATCAAATGTAACTTAATATTAGCAAATTTATTTTGTATATTGAGATGAGTTTAGGAAATTCCATTATTTGCTGTAGAGTAAAATGCTTATGTCAGCTGGATAGCCATTTGATAAAGCAGTTGCTTACTTCCTTGAAGGATCCAAGTTCAATTTCAAGTAATATATCTCCAGTTTTTCAGGAAGGGTTCAGGCTCAGCCGATTTAACTCCATCCATTAACTTTTCAGCTGACTTTAGCATGAATGTTGCCCAGCCTAGGATGGGCTCTAAAAAGTGGCTGCTGCCTAATAAAGTAAGCCACTATGTGTGATATGACAGTTTAACTAAATCTAACCTAACCATAAACTATTTATTCATATGTACTAATGTCGAGATATGACTATGTCTCAGATATGAGTATGTTTTGATCTTCTTGACTTACATTATTTCTTATCAGCAATTACAATATTTTTCACTATACAGATAGTCCTCTATTTATGATGGGATTACATTTTGTAAACTCCATCATAAATCAAAAAAACTGAGTTGAAAATGATCAACAATAATAGTAATTTTAGTAATAATAGTAGACAATAGAAAACCAGATCTCCAAAGTGGTAAAATTGTCCAGATTTGATACAGATCCTCCAAGTGATAAAATTATTTGGAATTGAACTTGACCTCCACCTAGATCATCCAAGGTAGTAAGTGAGTGATTTTCAATTTTTTCAACTCACAGCACACTAAATAAGGAACTAAAATTGTCAAGTCAATTTTAAAAGTTTTCAGTTTTTAGGAGAAATTTTATCACTAAAAAAATTGAGTATTAAAATTGTGTTTTAAAAGTTTACTAGTTAAAATTCTAATCATTGTGTTATTTTAAAAAATAATGTTGATCATAGATTTTTGAATTTTACTGTAATAATTTTTATTTATTAAAAATTGTTATTGTTTTCATTCTTATCAGCCTTTTACAAAAAATATGAAGTATTTACAAAATTTATCCTAACAATACTTTTATTTTTTTTTAATCACTTTTCGACTTACCTAAAATTCCCATGGCACACTGAAAATCATTGTGGAAGGTGTTGCTTTACTACATTTTCAATAAAATAAAATATTTCTAGCCAATATGCTATGAAAATAAGAAGTTCAGAATATTGTAAGAATAATTGTAACATTGAATTATCATAATCAAATGATCATAAGTAGGGGAGTATCTATATTAGATTTCATCAAAAAATATTAACAACACTATTATGTAACAAAAGGAAAAAAACTTCATAAAATCATAAAAAATGGCACACATTAGATTGAGTTAGAAAACATTAACTATTTAAATACAGAATTAGAATCAAGTTTCCAAAATTATTAATTTTAAACAAAGTAGTTATTGAAAGTATTTATATCAAATAAAAATTTGTTATACTTCTACAAACTTTAGAAATAATTAAAAAACTTCTAAACTCAGAAAGTTAAAATTATCTATACTTTGTAAAAGAAAATGCAAATTTATTGATTGAGATTACTTTTTCTTGATCAGAGAAACAAAAGTGATCAAAGTTAAATTATTAAATTTAATCCTCTAAAAACAGCATATTTTAAAACATTTTGATCACTAAATCAAATTCTTATCTACAAATAAGAATATGAAATTTGCAATTCAGATTCTGAAAAAGTTCAACAATCTGAAAAAAGTGTGTCATTATGCTTTAAACAGATGATGATAACCATACATTAAATATTGATTTTGTAAAGAAAGTTATTTTAAATGGCATTTTATTTATTGAAAAATTTATTTTGCAAACAATACCAGTTTAACTGTTTAAAAATATGTTTTTCATGCAAATCATATGGCATGATATATTCAATCACAATAAAACATTACCAAGATGATACTTGGCTCTTATATATATAATTATAAATTTTTTAATTTTCTTTAATTTATAAGAAAAAGTTATTACAGCTGATTATTTTCTTTAATAAAAAACATTGAGAGATTAATATTTAAATAACTAAAAACCTAACTAACTAATGCATTGCCTCTGTATATTATGGATATTCTGAATATTCGTATTTGTTTTAGCAGATATTCATCATTTTTTATATATTCATATTCATAGCGGTATTTATCAAATTTAATTCAAATGCATGAATACTATTTGAATAATAAATGAAATCATAATGAGTTGAAAAATAATTAAATTCAACAACAAAAAACTGTTTAAATTTAAAAAAGAGTCTCATTTCTTTCAATTAAAACTTGAATATTCTTTTTTAATTAAACTTATTATTAAAAATCAACAAACTAAATATTTTCTTATTTGAATAAAACATTTGGCAATGTCTGCTTATTAATTAAAATTAAATACTTTATTTCTTTTTTTTTATGAGAGAAACTGAACATTATTTTTCTAATTAAAATCTTTATTCAAAATCAGCAAAAGTAAATATTTTCTTAATAAAGAAAGGATGACAAAAATTTTTTAAAGTAATTAAATTAAAATCAATATCAAATAAGCATATATTGTTATAGCACAAATTTAATTGTAACTTATTATAATAATGAAAATCAATCTGATCTGTCTTTCACATTAAGTAATGACTTTTCTAAATTAATTAAAGATTCTCTTAAATTAATATTTAAGAGAATCATTAATTATCATGAGAATGATTTCTAATTACGGTGAGAACCACATTATAAAAATAATCACATATATTGAAAGTTTAGTAAAAGAATATTGTATTTTATAAAAATAATAGTCTTATTGCTTTTCTGCTTTGCAATCTTATTCACAATGAATCATAGATAAGACCAGCATTGCTAAAAAACTATTCATTCACAAGTAAAGTTCCTGGAGTTGATATTTTCTAGTTATTGGTGCCAAAAATTGATACTTTGCATTCCTGTTCCATGAAAATTATAAATTTCATTTTGCATCAGACTACTTTTCTTTTTCTATTTATTAATTAACTTAATATATTTCTGATTTGAACATTGCTCATTCTCTTCTGTTGACATCTCCACTTGACAAGTTCAGAATACTTGCCATCATATCATGGATACTAATATTGTGTCAACTTCTTTATGATTGATATGAAGTCCAAAAAGAAAAAAGTTTGATCACATTAATGTGTTTCAGGCATTAATAATTGTTCATTTGGATCTGATTCAAGGTATGCTCAGAAAAAATTTTGATTTATATCTCAGATCAACATAAGTTGCAATCGCATACATGTTATTTTCTAAACCAGCATATCTTTGGTCAAGTTCTTCCTTTAATGTAGATAAGAAATCTCTGACAACAATATCAGTGAGAGAAACTAAATCATCATCTAAAATTTTCAAAAGCAATTTGACTAAAATCATGATAGCCAAAATACTAGTTTCTGGATCATAACACTTTTGTGATTTCTTTAAATGGCTTCAGCAATCTTACACATTCATCTAAAAAGTGTTATTTTTCAGCAGTTAATTGATCAATATTTTTGTTACAGCATACAAACATAAGGAATCTTTAATTCGTGCAAGTCTTTGTAGCATGTAAAATGTTGTGTTTTACTTTGTTGAACATTTCTGAACTACTTTTAGTTCTGGTTGTTGTAAACATTCTTGAATTTTTTTGTCTATTATTGCTGATTGAATGATGAAAATGACCTGCTATTTTTTTGCATTTAGTCAGCAAACTGTTAATAGAATATTTTACTTTTAGGTCTAATTGTTGTTCAAGTGAAGTCTTTGATAAAACCATGGTAAGTCAGGCCAAGAAACTACATCCCTAATGATGAATTTAACAATATGTCAATGGTGAGTGAGACATTTTCAAGGTCTTCATGAAATAATTTTACTTTGCTAAGTACTTTTTCATATAAATCCAAACAAAGGAAATCAATATAGTATTTACATTGTTTTGTACATACTGCAGTGACAGATGATATATTAAGCACTTAAATCCTAACCCTTCAACAAATTGGAAAGGTAACATTTTGAATACTAGCTTATGTTCAGTGATTTTGGATCATTGCTGTAAGCATAAATCTTAGATTTATGCTTACAACAAGAGTAAATCTCGGAAGATTTACGCTTTTCAATACTTTCCATAAAAGACAGTTGTTTATAATTTTTTTTGCATTTTCCAAACTTGTTTGTAGCCATTCATTCTACTTGTTTTTTCAGAGATGTACACAAAAACTGTATATTTCTTTAATGTTTAAATTTCAAATGGTTTTTTAAAATTGATGTGGTTTGTCCTTTTCTCAAATAATCTTTATTATACTCATTACCCATAAATACTTCACTGTGTAAAAACTAGAGCAAAAATAGTATCAATGTGCACAACAAATAGTCATGAGTCTCTTGTTCTGTGCAAGTTTTGACAAGTTTAAAGTTTTACAGGAATATAGGGAACTAGCTAGATAGAGGTTACTAGTTAAGGTCACTATTTGAATGCATATTTTTATTTGTGAATAGTATGAAAAAGTATTTGTATTTGTAAAAACACATTTTGTATATTTAGAATATTCTTACTACATATACACAATTTTATATATTTTACAGATATTTGCATTTATATATAATAAAAATATAATGCAATTTTATTATCTTATTTTTGTAATTTTCAAATTTACATAAAGGCTCTTGAATTTAAAATTAAGTTTGCACTTTCATTTGAAAAAAATGTAACGTAATAAACTTGTAATTCTTCAAACAATGGATCACAATAAATAAGCTACTATCTTTTACATTATCTTTTCCATTATATTTAAAATTAATTAAAATTATAGATTATTTATATTTTTCACAATATATGTTGAATACATAAAAATATTAAATTCTCTTTAAATACTAAATAAGTAGGATTTATATGTAATATACAGAGAGCTCAGCAAATTTGTTAAAAACCTTACAATCATCCTTTAAATAACAGTACCAGACTGCAGTTGATTATCAATACAAAAAAAAATTGTGTTGATAATCAACTGCAGTCTGGTGCTGTTATTTAAAGGATTATTATTAAAAAGCAGTTAGATAAAATAAAATACCTTACAATCTATTAATACATTATTATTGTAAGATCATTATCAGTATACTTTCTCAGATCTCAAAACCTTATGGTAAAAATTTCGTTACTTTATTCTGAATGCTTTATCATTATGTTTTTTATTGCCTAACACTCTATTGCAGGGGTAGCGAAGCTTCATGTCACTAAGAGTCATATAGGAGTATCTCAAATACTTGAGAACCGCAATCAGTTTCTTTTTGGGTTAATGAGAGCCATATTAGTTTTTCTGGGTAATCTTAACAATGGTTTCAAAATTATTCATTATATACTTCATACACATTTATTTCATTTAGATTCATATTACTTTTTACAATAAATGAACAAATTACAAATATATTATTTTTTAAATTAAGTAGGTATTTGCTCCATATTAACTATTAACTCTCATGCTGTGGAGCCACATTGAAGAAACCAAAGAGCCGCATGTGGCTCACTAGCTGCAATTTGGCCACCATTCCTCTATTGCTTTAACAAATGCAGAAATATGCTATTACAATTTAATCCATTAATGATGTAATGTTCCCAAGTTTAAAAAAAAAATTTATTTTCTTAAATAAATTAAAAATGCTGAATAATGTAATGGCTCAGTTTTTAATAATCAGCTAATTTCAGATTTCAAAATTAAGATCAAATTAACTTTTAATAGCAAACTATTAATAGAAATTTTAATATATGCATATCCAAATTTTTTTGTGTTTAGAATATTTTAAATCTTAAAAATTTTCATTCATTAAATTCTTTAATTTATATTGTAAATGTTTTTTTTAATGGAAATATCTTAGTTAGGAAATATATCAGAACATAACTTATATCTATATTTTTACTTAAACATTTCAGATGCTAAAAATTCAAAATTTCTCTCTTTTAATTGATGAAATTAATTCTTGCATAAAGTATTAATAACCTTAATAAAAAAATAATAATTTCCAAACAAAATCTACTAAAAAAATCCTCTGAAATAATTGAAAACAAATTATATCATGACAAATGAGTGAGATAAATATAATTAAATTACATAACATTATTTTGTTTAACAGCCAAATTTAAATAAAAAAAAAATTCATTCAGTTTGGTTATTTTAAACTTTCAAGTAAATTCCAAACATATATTACTTAGTAATTGTTAACAATTTTGCAAATACTAGGCCAGTGACAAGGAAATTATATTTTGTAGATGGATAATTCCTTGAATTATCTAACTGCAAAAAATATGATTAAGTAATTATTCTTACATAAATGTTTCTAATTTACATATAATAAACATTTAAAAACTTTTATATTATTCATCAGTGATTTTTTACTGAACCTTTACTAATGATATAAATTTATTTGATAAACAATTATGATAATAATAATATTTATACAGTATAACAAATGAGAAAATAAATCTATATTAACTCTTCAATGTAAGAGAGATTGAACAGCATCTTTAATATTGTATTCAATAACAGTTATAAAATTAAAATTAGGAATTATAATAACTATTTCAATTTTTGCATTTTTATATACTCATTAACCTATGTTTTTTTTCACTATTTCTAATCCTTAAAATTTAATTTTTTTAAATTACAATCATATATAATATATAATATTGGGTCAGTGTACTACATTAAATATAAACAAACAGCTTTTTAAACCCTAAAACATATTTTAGAATCCAAAATGTATAGTAAATTATGTTTTTGGGTCTAAAAGCTAGTTTTTTAAGTTTACTTTGATAGATTTATGAACCAATGCAAATAATTTAAATAAAAATTTCTATTTCTGTAAATTTAAATATTGTGAAACTTAATTTAAAACACAGATTACTGTCCAATCTATGACATAGTTTAAGCTTAAATTGTTGATACTTAAAACAAAACTTATATTTAACATATTTTATAGCCATCTGAATTAATATATATTTTGAATTTTAATGTTTTTCTAATAAATAAATAAATAAGAAATGAAATAAATTATTGCTGCATAATCTGTAATCTCAAGCATCAATAAAGTTTTTACAATTTAATTAAGTTATAAAAATTTGTTAATGTAAAAAAAATGAAATTTTTATCATTTTATATCATCTTTCAGAAATCAAACTTAATCCTAAAATAAGTTGAATCTGACATATAGGTAAATCATTAAGGTTGTAAGACAGGGATTCCCAAAGTTTTGTCTAAGTGGGCCAAATTGTAAATTCCAAAATATTTGGCGGGCCAAAAAAAGTGATATGGAAAAATACGAAAGAAGGGAAAGATTTATACTAATTTTATAACACTCATTATTTATGACAATAATTACTTTTTATTACAAACTGTTTAAACTAGCACATTTCAAAAATAATTAAAAAAAATAACTAAATAATTTCAAATAAAAAATAATAAATTCATCAATCTGAAGTGTGTGACTTCTGTAGTAGTTGTTTTCTTTTAATAATGTCATTGAGCCTTGGTTCTAAGTCGGTTGAATTTATTCTTACACCGCTTGTAAATATTCATCAGTTAATTTTGATCTCAATTTGAATTTATTAATACTCGTGATTGAGAAAGTTTTTTCGCATATATATGTGCTTCCAAATAATTAAAACATATTTGGAAGCATTTATATACGGATTTTTTTTAAACTGAACAATTTTTAATTATATAATAAAATTTTTTTATTTTTTGTAAAAATGTAAATTATCTCTATGAATTCAAGATCGCGAATGATCTGACATCGCAGGCCACACTTTAGGAACCCCTGTTGTAAGAGTTCAATGATTTTTAATTTGATTTTTAACTGTTTGTTTTGATAATTTTTGTTATAATAAATATATGATATTACAAATAAAATAATAGATCAAATAAATTTAAATATATTTACTTAAAACATTTGATATAATATATTATTTTATTCAAAAGAATAACAGTGTAATTAAGAAATGCTATGTTTCCTAGTTTCTAATGGATAGCCAGGATTTAATTTTGTTTAATAGTATAAGAATTTAAAAAAAAAAATCAGTGATAAATTTTCTTCTCAAAACAAATTTATGATAAAATTTTATTCATCTTAATAATAGTTTAAAAAATATTATAAAGGGGCACATGGCAAACAGACTTCAAAATTATCATTTTAGTAAAGAACAAAAAGATATTTAAATAACTGAAAAGAAAAATATGAAGTGACTATGACTTCAGATAAAAATTACTACTTGTAAAAGAGAATATAAAATAGTTTGCAAACTATTCATCCCATTCTATAATTAAAATTACTTTTTACTAGTTCAACAACAATCAAATCAATATTTGTAAACAACAATTAATTGAACTAGATTTTTTTCAAATCATTCCCAATGAGATTTACATTTAACTACAAGTTATTAAATAATTTGATGCAATTCACATTACAACATGCTATGTCACTTACCATATAATGTAATCAACTTTTACGAAATCATTATGGAAAAATCATACTCAATAAATAATTAAATAATACAACTTATTATTAACAATCCTTAACTTGGATAATTTTTAATTTAAATTGTTATAAATCAATACATTATATATATTTGTATAGTTTATTTTAAAAAAATTCATTAATAATTTTAAAATATTTTTTTCATTCCAAATAAACAAAACTAATGCTGTACTTAGTTACATCAGTTCTAGTTCTAAATTATATTATTGAATTGATATAACTAAGTACAATATTAGTTTTGTTTATTTGGAATGAAAAAATATTTTAAAGTTGTTAAAAGTTGTTATAAAAAAAATTCATAACTAAGTACAATATTAGTTTTGTTTATTTGGAATGAAAAAATATTTTAAAGTTGTTAATGAATTTTTTTTATAACAACTTCCCGGATCCTCCAGGGTGGTAAGCCAAAGCTTTACCACGCGGCCATCCGGCCGACCTTACCGGTTAGTACTTTTACTAACTGGTAAGTGGGTCATCTGTTAACAAAAATCCCATCATGGGTATGGGCGACCATGGTAGTACTTTGCATTGTCCCGTCACTTATTAATCTTGTTTTTTTGTAACTTTCCACTTAGTGAGTACTAAGCGGGAGACATTTTCATGCCCACCCTGACTCCTGTGGAGGTAATAGCGGGAATGACATCTCTCCTGTGAAAGGGGTTTTTTCACCTCGCCACTTAGTATTCTTATTGAGTGGAAAGTGATGTCGGAAAGCGAATAGGATCTAGCTTTTATTATCTCAATTGACCTTATATCGCAGATCTATTCAGTCAGTAACGAGTCTTAATTAACTACCAACTGCTTCATATTCTAAGTTCATTCAGTATAAAATATACTAAGGAAACAAAAACATATACATAGACATAAATTTATAAATAAAATGAGGTTCTTCAATATGTTTTTGTACAGTTATAAAGCCCTTATAAAAAGTTGGGAAATTCTTTTCTATGATCTATCGGTGGAATAGCCGCGAGTCTCATACTTTCAGATTTTTTTAATATAACTAAATGACACTATTTTGTGATTATAGAAATTGAGTGGCAAGGCGAAAAAAGCCCCTCACAAGTTGTCTATCCCAGATTATATAGGCCGAGGATCAATGCGGGGCAGGATCTCGAATAAATTTTAAAAAAGATGAGACAGTGAATCAAATCCAGTTAATTTTGGTGGAAAGCTGAAGCTTTTCCAAATGGCTTTCCACTAGTCCGGCCAACCCGCAGCGCCTGCTAATTTGCAAGATCTGTCTACATGAAATGATAGCCGCTGTCGGCCTGATTGATGCAATAGAAGTGTGCTGTGTTTCTATCCTGTATTCAATTGCCGGGTCTCACACTTCAAATGTTCTAAGGTCCAGGTCAGGGAGGTTGAACCTTATCCTCCATCAAACAGCTGAACTCACCAGGTGTGTAGGCGACCAGTGATGAGTGCTGGAATACCCCACCAGATGGAAAATAAAGAAAATATAGCAGTTTTCCAGTATCATGCATAAATAGTGTGAGGCACTTTTAAATATCTGTAGTTTTAACGTATTGGAATTTTATTAGATTTTTGTGACATTTTTATTTAAAAATTACTTCAAGAATAAGATCCCGAAGTTGTAAAAAATCGGCCGGATTGGTCGCGTGGTGTTTCCACGCGACCAATACACTTAGCTTTCCACTCTAGACCGGTTTGAACTTCGGATTCCATCCATTGAAAATATTTATGGGGTCCGGCCGGCTCATCGATCCCCGTGTATCTGGCGGCGGCCACTTGTAGAGCCCATCACAGGCTGGCCAACACCCGTGAAGGGTTCTACCGGATGGTTAAAGGATGGGGTTCAACGGGCCGGGGCCGGGGCCGGACCCCTTTTGAAAAACTGGAGGTGTGGGACCGGATTTGAACCTGGATCCTCCCGGGTGGTAAGCCAAAGCTTTACCACGCAGCCGACTATAATCATAATGTAATAATTACAGTTTATTTTTAATAAAATTCAGTAAATTTTACATTTTTTCGGTTGCCATTTATATATATTGCTTACATCATATTAATTCATATTCGAAATTTTCAATTTTAATATTGTTAAGCCATTTAATTTTAGCTATGTTAAGTGAGCTACGTTTGTCCAGATAATCGGAAAACAATCCTAATATCCATTTATGTCTGGATGATGTAGCTTTTACTAGAATTCATTCTTCTACATATTATTTTAATCTTTATTCTTCTGGTATAAATTTTCTGATATCTATTTCCGCCATGTTTTACTAAGAACAGAAGCAATTTTTTTTTCATTGTTAGATAACATTCTGTTATGTTTCTTTTTTATTTAAAGAAAAAAATCTTAAACTAAAAAGCTAAACAATTCTAAAATTATGAATGAATAAATATAATATAAATAAAACATATTTCATAATAGTATTACATTTATTAAAAATAATTTAAATGTTAAGATGTTTAAATTTCCCTTTTAATTATATAACTGCATAACTTATTGTTATGTCATAAGTTATTGTATGTTTGCAATTTTAAACTTAAAGAAATAACTCAATCTTGCTTATTTTTAATTGCATAACAATATTATAATTAATTAATTACAAATTAGCATTTGTTTAATTTTGCTTTAATAAATCAGTAAGTTATAATTAAGCTAAATATGCATTTCTTTCTTTTTATAATAAATTTTCTACTGGATGGAAAAAAGAGAAAATCGTTTTAGAGTGGAAAAATTTAAATGAACTTTTTAAATTCTATATTTAGTTCATATATTGTGTCAACTGCTTTTCCTGTGCTTGCAAAATATTTTATTATTCTTCGAATTAATGTTATATAGATTCGTGGAAAGGAAAAGAAATTCTTACTTTCCGTTATCGATAAGAATATGGTTTTTTTCAATCTTTTCGATATTATCGAAAAAATTTTAGACATTTTGAATATAAATTCCTTTAAAGATAAATTAAATTGAAGATTAAAAGCATTAAAAATTAAATCCTGCTATCATTATATCAGTTATAATACTGTACTTCTGAATCATGGGTACCACTCATACTTCTACAAAGTATTAATAAATTTAGAATTTATTCAGATATATTTACGCTAAAAAAATGCATTATTTTCTACATAATTTAATAATACCATTGATTCTTTTATTATTTTCTTAAAAATTGAAATGTATTTACGCAATATTTTATTTACTTATAAGAAATAAATAAAATTATTGTAATTAAACGCTTAAATTTCTTTCAAAATCTTTAATTTCTTTAATCAAAAGGAAATGATGAGTTCTTGTGTCAACACTGAAAATCAATCAAGATCGGTCGAGCTCTTTAATTAAGCAATGATCTTAGAACATTCAATATGTGTTTTGGGTATTTTTTATTCATTTACGTTAAATGAATATTTACGACCGTTATTAGGAAAATTCATAAAATCTTTACGATAACAATTGACGAATTATTTACAAAAACATCCGATATCTTGTCAAATTTGTATTTGAAAGTAACAAAACATAAACTTAACAAACACAAACAAATGACTAACACAAATTTGACAAGTTTCACAAGTGACGAGGGGATTTGAGATTTTCAATTGTAAAAAATTTAGAATATATAAATGGTTTGCCAAATCAGCTTTTATGAATTATAATAAAACATTGAATGAATCCATAAAATATTATCATATGATGTCACGAAATCATGGACATTGGTCGTTTTGCAAAAAAGAAAAAGTTTTTGCAAAAGAAATATTCAAAATGATGGTCGACAACAGTGAGCTAGTTGTCAAAGTGATAATCTTTTAAATTCCTGAATAATAATCAGCTATTCCTCCTATCTATCACAAAAAACAAACAAAGTCCAGAGACATTGATTGTTTTTGTCATAACTTTATTGGACAATGATTATTTTTGTTAAAATTCTCAATCTTTAAGGCTCAATAATTTACATAGAACTGTTTTCTTCCCTTTAAAGACGTTATCAAGTACCAACTAGCCTATACAAAAAATAAAAACCAAAAATTGATATTTTCGGATATTGGTTGCTTTTCTAAATTATTCTTATTCACATTCTATCCAAGAAGATATTCATGATCCTTAAGTTAACAGCAGAATGATACATAGCATTCAAAGGTAGAGTGATATTACTATAATAATCGAAAATGAAGTGCATCTAGATTACATTAATATATAAATATACTGTATGTATATGTATATTAACTAAATTTGCCGGTTACTATAAACATGGATCGTCATATTCGCTATTACTTCGTTATGACGTCATATGTCGTAACGCATCAATGAAGTCATTCATTGTTGCGTTTGATAACTTCATATAACATTCTATATTTTGCCCTGTTATTAATTATTAGAATATACAGTAATGTCGTAACTTTGATATTATATGCTGATGACATCACTCATAAAATGATGTGATGTGTTGCATGACGTCGTGTTTAGACATTGTGACTCATCCCGGTATTAGTTTTCGAATTATAATACCTGTATTATTTTTCTAGTAGTAATCTAATCTTAAATCTTTTCTTGAATTGAAAGATCCATCAACACGTAAAATAAAAAATGATGTATTTTTTAACTTGCAAAACAATTTTGACAGTTTTTTAATTTTTAAAATTTAATTTTAATTTTTTTATAGTCGTAAACTCCACTAATGATTAATTTATTGATGGACTTCATGGATTTGTAGACGTTAATTTAAATAGTCCTTTATGAGGAAATTTTCTTCTTTAAGTTCTGCACACTTAATTATAAAGAAAGTTACATTATTGTGGGACGCCAGGGGGCGTGATATAATATTTTACAGGTCTTAGCCTTGTGTGGGCAACGTCAGGATGTGACACCAGTCGGGATCGTTGGAAACGATGCCGACAAACCAGGCGGGTTTGCCTAGCGGATGAGGATGTGGGCTAAAGTTGTGAGTAAGGATGGAGAGGTGCTCAAGGAAACAACAATAAACAACTCGAACGGTTAACACCTTGGATCTTTATTCTAGAGAGAGAGAATTACAATATATCCCATAAAGGGAGGATAAATACCTTGTATAACAGTGGGATCTTGGTAGATCTTGCTTTAACACTATATTATAACACGATACTATATCTAGAGTTCAAAGTTCTTTGAAATCTTCGTCCAATCGAGGACCTATTTATACTTGTCGTCCGGTCGGTGGCTTCCGGGGGGTTTTCTTCGGACGGAGCACTGTCTTCTCAGTTAATTGCTGCCTCAAGGTGGAAACACCTTTCTTGCAGGTGGGATCCGACTCCCTGTTGGTGCGGCGTAACTGGAGGATGGGATGGTGGTTGTAAAACCTCGGCGGTGGTGAGAGCTATTACGTACGCTCTTTCCTATCCGTTCTTCTCCAGTTCTCCCTCTCGATGGGGTTCTCTCTCTCTCCCTGGATCTCTCTGACCATGGGGAGGTCGATCCCCTTTTTATAACATCCCCGACAAAACATCACATCTCACCCGAAATTCCCGGGCTTCGACGCATTCCCGGCTATTGTTTATTATTTCCTTTGCAGGTGGGGTCTACTGCGATAGTCCCTGGACACCTGCACAAGCACGATCTTCGCCCACGATACGTAATCCGTTTTTGTTTTCGAGATTTACGACGTTGGGAACGAAGTTTCGCGCCGGGCAGTGCAACTCGGCAAATGCTTTCTTTTCAATCCTAACGTTCTTCCTCCCGTTTACAGTTTCTTTGTTCGATGTTTTTAGCTTTCTCTCGTTTACAATTTCTTTGTTTGATATATTAAATTTTTCTTATATATCGCGAATATAATTCGTATTTCCGTGATCCTCACATTATTATAAAATAAATCATTATATTCAAATTGAATATATGCATTACAAATACTATACTGTACTGTATTTATATTAAATTATTTTCGATTAATTTGCTTATAAAATCTTTCTTTAATAACAATAAAACGATTATTTATTCATTTTTATACAATTTTAATATTGATATTTGCTTACAATTTAGTATTTATATGGTTATAAACACTCAAAACCATTTTATTCATTGGTAAAACAATACAACCCAATTCTGAGTAGTATGATGCAATGAAATTGCACTTAACGATGAAATAAAATTTCTGGAAATGAAAATGAAGATATAGTATACTGTATCCCTTATTTATTTAACAAAAATTTTTCTTTAGTTCTTCTTATATAAGTCCTATTAAAACGACTATTTTCTTTTAAACTTCCGAACAGTTATCAAACAGCATTTTAATTTTCAGTTATAAACTACTAACTGTTCATTCATCATAAATATCACAGCATTTTATACTATTATAATTAATTTTATTAAAAAGAATAAATTAAATAGACAAAGTTTAATGAAGTAATTAGCACAAATTAAAAATTTTTTTAGTTATATATTATAAGAAACAAGCATAGAGAGTAAAATTTTTTATTTTACTCATTACACATTAAATAAAAATTTTCTTGATAAAATTTAAAACTAAGAATTATGTAAAATCCTTTCTGATCATGAATATTCCAGTCAAATATACTTAGAAATAATTTAATATGTTAATATTAGATAAAATTAGAATTTTCGCAATTCTGTTATCCACGATAAAGAAATTTCATTTTAACAATTTCTAAACTTAATAAAATGGTATTTTTTTTTTTAATTATATACAGTACTTTAATAGTTTTAAAATTCATCAGTTTAATATTTTCAGAATTTTAAAGCATAATTAATCAGATATTTATCAAAAGTATATAGAAATCCTCAAAGTGATCATATGGCATATATATAAAAAAATATTTAAATTCAATTAATACAATTCAATTTTCTAAAAGCTACAGGCTGTCCACCCCTGACTCCTCTCAGGGGTGGACAGCCTGTAGAAGGGTTTGTTTCATTCTATCACTTCGTATCCTATCACTTCGTTCTGTTGACCAAAACTACGTGGAGGATACAGGTTCATTCCCGAGTTTCACACCTCTTCATACAGTATTTTCAAGAAGAGTCTGGGGTCAGTTCGTTGAATACTATTCTTCATCTGACGGCCGATCTACCACGGGTGTTAGAGGTCGGTGGTTGGTGTTGGAATATCCCACCGTTAACTAACTTCTAATTTAAAAAAGAACAAAGAAAAAAAGAAACGTAAATATAAATGTCAATTTCAATTTTTGCCGGAATGGTTGCATGGAAGCGCTTTATCTTTCAATTCAAATAGAGATCGAATCCGGATTCAACACTGAAAATTTATGAGAGGCCAGGCTCAGCCGTCAATCCTTCTTTTACAGCCTGGTCAGCCTTCATCCCATCACTTAGTGACCAATAGGTTCAAGTGGCGTTATCTATTGACGAAAACTATTTCAATTGAGTTAATGATAGAATTCTACTGTGAAATCCGTAAGGCAAATTGGGACAGAATTCTTTTCTGTTCATATGGAGGGTGTGGCCACCGCCTTATCCTCCGAGATGTAGAAAGAGATGATTAAAATCGATGCGTGGCGTGAATTTATTGTTCTAGAGCTTGAATATACCGAGAGATATTTGCGGTACTTCGCGGCCAGTAGAGAGTCGCCAGGTTAGTGATCGCCGAGACGTTAATGCCCAAACGGGCACGATAAGGATCAAACTGCACACATTCTGTCCAGAAGTGGAAAGGAATTTCTCGGGTATGACAGTACAGACAGTTTGGTGTGTGACTCAATCGACGGGAATAGAGGAAGGAATTCAAACAAGTATTGGTATATAAATGGCAAAACGTGATTTCTGAAAGGCGAGAGCTACAATGCTAGTAATGCCAGCGGCGGATTGGGTAGGTGTGGGTGATAACATACTTCCGACCAATTAAAGTAGTGACTCGCGCTGCATATATACGAATATATTGTTATCTCGGTAATAATTAGTGGCATCATTCGGAAGGAGGGAGCGCCAGACGGAACCGTTGGTGGATTGTGAACGAGAGAGAGCGTCCGCCTTTTCGTTGGAGTCAATACCAACGTGATCCGGCGTCCACACTACTTGGACCGGCGAGAAGTTAGTCAGTTGAATTGGCGATGTCCTGAACTACTGGTGACAGAATTCCACTTTGTCCCGCGTTTTTGCGTCTGATCCTAGTGCGACGCGTCTATGATTAACAAGTCGCATTGTAGCGTGCCATAATGCCAGTCGCTTTCCTGTTCGTCTATGCTTCTTAACCTCACTCCATATCGTTTATGTTTCTCGGAGACTTCTATTCCGCCAGAGTCCGTGCATAACAGAAAGTGGTAAGCAGTTAGTTAAGGCCACCGATCGCTACAATATATTGGCGCTACAATTCGGCGCCAAAATTTACCAGGTCATTTTAAATGAGTTTTATCTGCATTTTTAATATTTACTATGATTCCAGTTCCACATCTCCAGTATTTCAGGAGGGGTCTGGGCCCGGCCTATTTTTTTTTGTTATCAGATGACGCCACTTTTCTCAGGGAGAATACTAAGTGACGGGGCGAAACAAGCCCTTCCACAGGCTATTTGAGAATACTAAGTGACGGGGCGAAACAAGCCCTTCCACAGGCTGTCCACCCCTGCTAGCGGTAAATAGCTATTTTTATTTTTGGCCAACAGATGACGCCACTCCATTCTAGTAGAATACTATTTTTGTTAACAGATGACGCCACTTTCCATTCAGGGAGAATACTAACTTTGTCAACAGATGACGCCACACTCCATTCAGGTAGAATACTATGTATTTGTCGATAGATGACGCCACTTTCCACTCAGTAAGAGTACTAAGTGGCGGATTGATAACGGTTGATTTTTTTTGTCAACAAATGACGCCACATTCCTTTCTGGTAGAATACTATGTGGTGACGCCACTTTCCATTCAGGGAGTATACTAAGTGGCGGGGCGAAACAAGCACTACTCAGTAAGAGGCGAGGCGAAACAAGGACCTATTCCTATGACTTTTATATGGATTTAGATTTCACAGGCTGCCCACCCCTGCGGAGGGGTCAGCCGGATTGTGGAGGACGGGGTACTCAGTAAGAGTACTAAGTGGCGGGGCGAAACAAGCCCTTCGACAGGTTTCCCACCCCTGCGGAGGGGTCAGCCGGATTGTGGAGGACGGGGATCGACGAGTAAGAGTACTAAGTGGCGGGGCGAAACAAGCCCTTCCACAGGTTGCTTTCTGCGGAGGGGTCAGCCGGATTGTGGAGGACGGGGATCGACAGGCCGGACCGCGGAGGGGTCAGCCGGATTGTGGAGGACGGGAATCGACGGGCCGGGCACGGAGAGGTCAGCCGGATTGTGGAGGACGGGGATCGACGGGCCGGGCCGCACCCCATGATAAATATTTTCAAGGGGTGGGACCCGGGATTCGAACCCGCCCCCATGATAAATATTTTCAAGGGGTGGGACCCGAGATCGAACCCGGGTCCCATGATAAATATTTTCAAGGGGTGGGACCCGAGACTCGAACCCGGGTACTTGATAAATATTTTCAAGGGGTGGGACCCGAGACTCGAACCCAGGTCCTTCAGAGTGGAAAGCCGAGGCGTTTCCACGCGGCCAATCCGGCCTTCCTTTATGTCAGGTTAGTTAAGCTTCCATATCCTCACGGAATATTCTGTATCTGGCAGCGGCCAATTACAGAGCCCATCACAGGCTGGCCAACACCATGATGGAACAACCGGATGGTTGAAGGATAGGGTTCAACGGGCCGGGCCCGGACCCCCAGGTGTGGGGTGGAGTAAAATCTGGAGGTATGGGACCCGGATCTTCCAAGATGGTAAGCCAAAGCTTTACCACGCGGCCATCCGGCCGACCCAGTTGCTTTCGTGCTCGATAAAGTAGATGTTAAAAATGCATGCGAATGATATTAACATTTACTTCTTCTATATGAAAGTTAATATATGAGCATATTATCATATATCATCATTTAATATGCGCGCGCAGCGCCGCGAAAACCAAAGCAGAATCTTGCTGTTTATGGAATAATATACAATATTATATATATATAAATTATCATGATTTTATTATTAAAAGAATGCAAAATAATTTATAACAACAACCGTAGTTAATCTGTGATAAACTAAAATCAATTCATATGAGAGGTGTCTTGAGATAGAAGCAGCTTGGAATTTTAAACACATGGAGGTAATGTTTTGATTTATTTACCGAGACTTTGAAAATATAAAAAGCTTAATTTTATATGGTATTTATATTATAAGAGAAAAGTCAAGAAGAAGAAAATCGTTAAAAAGAGATTAAGCAAGCAAAGTACAAGTGGTGAAGAGAAACAATCCGAAAATGGTAAATTCTACTTAGTTAACATTATGTAAAAAATGCGTCATTCTAGATTTGAATAGGTACTTGTTAATGACACTTGCCAAATTGAAATAATATATATCTATAAACTCAAGTATATTTGATTACGGTTTAGATCTTGCACTGAATATATAAAATTATATACGGAATCATACCATTCGATATTGTAGCTAATGTTATAAATAAACAAATTATTTTTTGTGTCCTTTTTTTATTTTTTATAAATAGTACTGGGAAATAATGAGAATATCGAAACTGAAGAAGTACCAGTAAAAACAAAATTACAGGTATTATACAACTATAAGAATAAAAATCGAAATTAATTAAAATATCAAAAAATACCAAATAAATCGCAATTTGTTCAGGACAGCGAAATTCAGAAAATTCAATTGGAAGATATCTCATCCATAGTAAGGAATCATGAAATTGCATCCAGAAATGAGAGAGCTAAGAAATGGGAATATAAACAGGTATTTACCAATGATTAAATTTACTTAAATTATTTTTAAATTGATAACTTTCTTTTCAGTGGAAGCATTATCTGGATGGAATGATAAATCCTTTAATTATGCAAGAAATAAATACTTATATCACAATATGGAAAGATAGCAAAGATGATCCATTGAATATCTTGAATAAATGCTCATCTTGTTTAAAGGTATGTTTGTTTAAATTGATTTTTGTGATCATTTGTTAATTTATTAATACTTTAATGCACAAATTTTCCAAATTTATTATAAAAATATAATCAAATTGATTTTCAATCTTTGAATTCCTGTAATCATATTTTGATTAAATTAATATACAAACCATTTGATTATTAAAATATGTAACATATACAGTCTGTATGTATGAAAACTAAAATGAAATTATATATAAAATATAAATATATATATTCAGCTATAGAAAATATACAATCATTGAATGTTTCATATGTAATTCTTTCATAGGGAATAAATAAAAATTTGCCTTACCTGTATGGCAGTTACATGTGTCATCTCTCAGTCTATATATTATATTGTGACCTGTATGTGTCACTGGTTGTGCAACAAATGACTATGTAACAATGTACAAAAAAATAGTAGGCTCAGGTTTCAGGATGACAATGCAACATGTGTAGCCATTATACAGTTAAAGTATATTTTTACCTTCAAAGATCTATTAGAATTATTTTTCTTGTTTTCTGATAGTTCCCAAAATAAAAACTCATCTTACTGTATGCACACTGTTTATTTATATTTATTAAATTTAAAGATTAAAAAACATTTGAGATTAGATTTCAGCACTTTTGTGTTGTTTCTATATTGTATTGCAAACATCCAAACTTTTCCATGGGCTACCCAAAGAACTTTCAGTGGCCAAGGTATTAGATAAAACAATGTGTTGTTTTATATCTGTTTGCTTGTATAATAGATCACTAATCAGGGACTCAAATCCTTTGTCAATTGCACTACCAATCACAGAATTTATCAGTAACATCACTGTCATAAATCTAGAATTATTTGTATATATTTGACATCCTATTATAACAGTTATTATGACACATAACTTTGCTGTTAATAGTAATACTAACTGTTATCATAATCATTTTTATATTATTTTGTTAAATTTTAGTATTATGCGCATATTGCAAGTGTATATCTTGAAACCTTTTATTCATAAAAAGTCAAATTTTATAAATTGAGAAGTTTTGTTCTGGATTTCTTTAAAACTGTATAAAACTATTGCTCTATGTTATAGTGGATTAAATAGTAACAAGAGAAATATATCAAAACTTTCTTAATTAAAATACCACACATTTTCAAATAAGGATAGTATTGATGTCAGACTTGATGAAATAAATGAAAAAACTAAATTTTTTCATGTCAATATACAAACATAATAATTAATGTTGAATAATTAAAAATGTTGTTAAAAATGTTGAATAATTCATTTATAATATAAATTTTTTTTTTATTTAAAGGCAATATAATTACAGAATAATTATTCAACAAGTAGTTTCCAGACAAAAATATTGAGTGCATATTTATTATTGTGAATTTTTTATTTATTTTAATTGCAGTTGATAAGAGAATTAGAAATAGCTTTAGAAGATGCTCCAGACAAAACATCTCTTAAAGAAGCTATATGGAGAGAGGTAAATAACCTACCATATATTAGGTTGTACATTTATGATAAATTTAACATCATATTTATTTTATAACAGTCTATGAAAAACCTTCAAGATATATTAGAAGAAAAAGTAAATAAAGCAATATATGGTTTTTTAATCGTAAGTCTTTTCTTAATATTTATATAGATAAAAAATCATATGAATAAAACAATTAATTTACTGTATTCATAATATTTTTAATTCTTTTTTAGAATTCAGAACAATATATTGATATAGATACATTCAACATGCAACATATACAATATGATACTTTAGAGAAAGATCCTACAGGAAAAGAAAATATCAGTTTGTATTTATGGGCTAATCTATCACAAATTCCCAGATACAAGGGGCCAAATTTTTCAGATGTTGGACACATGATTGAAATACCTTACTTTTTAAGAATAAGAAGATGTGCAATAGTTATTTTACATACAACATATGATTTTTATTCTCCAATGCACATAGATGTAGAAGAAGAAGAAAAAGAGCAAAATGGTATGATCTTTTATATATTTTCTATTGTTTTTGTTTATTTAAGTAGTCTCTTAAATGATCAAAGCTGTAATCACTAAACTTGATATAGTTCTTTCTGATGTAGTCTCTTACATTTAAATAATACATTATTTAATGGCCAATTTATTATTTTTTAGAAAATGCTTTTAAAGAAATATTGAAAATATTTTTATTATATTTTATGAACATTAACTTAAGGATCATTTTCAATAGGATTTGAAAATATTTTCATTTTTTTATAAAATTAAACATTTACATGAATTATCATTCTGACATTTTTATAAATCAAATTCATATATCCTTTACTTCATTTTAGAATGGAAAAGGCAAAAGTTTAGCAATCAAAATAACTAAAATTTGAAATTTTCCTAAAATAATTTGTAGCATGCTCAGGAACTGCTTTGTTGGTTTTATATATTAAGCTAAATCGTTAGATATAAATAATTATTATAAATTTTTATAGATACAAAAACTTCATCTGATGCAAATATTCAAGTTTTACCTCCCAACCTGGAAAAGTTGGCTATTGTAACACCTAAGGATCAGTTATTATCTCCAACAGCTCCCTTTTCCAAACCTGAAAGTGTATCTGCTTCATCAGATGATAATGAAATTAAAAATGAAGTAAGTTTTTTTATATTTTGTAGCAAAAATTATTATTTGTTACAGAATCATGACTTATAGAAGAAATTATTACTGATTAATAATTAAACTATGGTAAAATATCAGAGAACTTTATGGATATTTTTAAATTTTTCATAAAATAAAAATATAAAAAAAATGCATTTTTGATTATTCCTTTGAACTAAATTCATGAAAATGTTTTACCGATTCAGTTATTTAGATAATAATTACAATTTTTATCTTAAAATAAAGAAAAATAATTTTTGAAATGAATAAAATATTATTTAAATTCTGATATTAAATTAAATATTATTTAAATGCAATATTTATGTAGCCTCCATGGGTGGAATGCAAACTGAACTCTCGAGCCGGGGAACAGTCAACATTTTTCGATTGAAAAAGACAGAAATTGAAGTCAAATAACAGAAAGAGTATGCAAACATAAATAGGAAGTAAACTATGATAATTTAAAGCAAAATTTATAAAAAGACATTTAATGGAAAGTAAACTATGATAATTTAAAGCAAAATTTATAATGAGATTGGGATTTGTTTAAAGCAAAATTTATAATGAGATTGGGATTTAGTTTTCTAAAAGACCTAAAGCAAAATTTATAATGAGATTGGGATTTAGTTTTCTAAAAGACGCCATTAAAGATTCAAAGCGAGAGAAAATAATAACAGCGATACTTCTGGTGGGGAGTTTGCACAGGTGCAGAAACATGGACTCCACACGCTTATTCCTTTATTATATATGATTTTTATATAAGGAATGTGTTTTTTAAGAGAACACACAACAGACTCATACAAATTCTAGCACACGAATCGGTCGTATTCCAAACAAAGGTCGTATACCAAGCAAAATTTTTCACATTCCAAACAGTACGTATACCAAGCTGGACTTATTCCAAAGCAGACGTATACTGAGATACCACTATATATGAGTTATCCTTAAACAGATTGACAATGAGCAAAAATAATTCCATTTTGGTGTGGGATATGGTTAAAAATACAATATATTTATGGTTATGTTATATAATATAATTAACATATAAAAACACAAACTGCTAATTACACAATGTAAAATGAATGAAAACAAGCACTATATAGAGTTCCATTCCAAAGTTTTTAATCAAGAAACATTTCCGGTTGACATTTTCAATCATCTTCAGTTTATAATAGAACATAAATAATAAAAGAATACAGAATATTTCATTTTAAAATTCAAATAGTCATGTGTTAAAAATGAGATATAATATCAGGCTACATTTGAAAATATTTTTTAAAAACAAAATAAATATTTGTATTTATAATAGTAAACTACCAATTATGTACACTAGAGAAAATTAACATAAAAGTTCAATATAAGGGAACAAATACAATTTCGGATCAATGTGGGTTATGGTTCTTTTATAAAGTGTAAACCCAGGCATTAGAGATAAGTTTATTTTCTTGTTCATTAATCACATTTTTATGGGCAGATCTTTGTATAATTTCAATAGATTCATTTATTCTTCCTTCAAAAGAAGGAAATACTTTTTTTGTGATGGTTTAAGGCATGAATATACAATGAAACTTATGAAAGTGATTTATAAAAAGATTCTTGAAACTAATACTAATAGCTGCAAATATAGTAAATAGTCTTCCTGATGCCCCAGACTAGCAACCATGTAGATGCCAAATGACTCTGCACTTAGGCAAATTTAGTAGTTATTAAAAGTACAGTAAATAATTTTATACAGAAATAAAATTAGTCTCTAAGAGACTTTTTACTCTCTCTAATATTCTAAGGAATGACAAGGACGAATATGCATAACAGACGAGTGTATATGTAGTGCCTATGATAAATAAAAATAATGGTAAGTGAGAAAAATATATATATATAGGAATGACAGGTAGAAATCTTAGTAATAGATTACAAAAGTGTAAACATTATTTAGAAATAGGCAGTTTATCGCTCTTAGTAGAAGATTTTACAAACACAAATCAGTAATTGAATGGGACAGGGTCATGATGATACAAAAAGTGCCATGATGTTAAAAGAAGAAGAATAAATGAATCTATTTGAAATTATACAAAGATCAGCACATAAAAATGTGATTAATGAAGAAGCAAGTGAACTTATCTCTAATGCGTGGATTTACACTTTATGAAAGAACCACACATAACCCACATCGATCCTAAACTGTATTTGTTCCCTTATATTGAACTTTTATATTAATTTTCTCTGGTATACATAATTTGTAATTTATTTTGTTTTTAAAAACTTTCAAATATAGCCTGATATGTTTTATTTCTGGCTAATGACTATTTGAATTTTAAAACAAAATATTCTATATTCTTTTTGTTATTATTTATGTTCTATTATAAATTGAAGATGATTGAAATTGCATTAATTAAATATTATGTTATATTAAACATGTATTTTATTTTTCATATTTTTTGAAAAATTTGTTTAATTGTATTAAAAATTATTACCCCATAATAAATATATAAAAACTTTATTTATATAAAACATGATATTTTGTTTGAAAATGTTTCTTGATTAAAAATTTTGAAATAGAACTGCTATATAGTGCTTTTTTTGTTCATTTTATAATATATTATGAATTTAAGTGAATGGTTTTTTTCTGTTATTTTATTATTGTTCTCAGTAGAATAAGTTTGTAAAATATGCATATATTTTTGTATAAATTATGAATCCTGATTGAGTTATTTTTATGAAACTCAAAAATTTAACATTTTTGAAGGCAATATTTTAATAAAATAAATATTAAATATTGTTTATCAGATATTTAAAAATATTATTTAGCATCAGTTTACTTATGTCTTTTATTTTTTTATTCAATTTTTTCTGTGGAAACTTAATAGGACCATGTATTTTAGTGGTTTCCAAACTTTCTGTATCTGTGCCCTCCTTTTTTCATAGAAAATTGGTATGCCCCTCATTTTTATAACAATCTAATTTTATAAATACTTTCTATTTACAATTTAACATTATCAAACAATATATCATGTTTTATATAAAGTTTTTATATATTTATTATGGGGTAATAATTTTTAATACAAATAAACAAATCTTTCAAAAAAAAAAAATGAAAAATAAAATACATGTTTTATACAACATAATATTAATGCAATGGGTGGGCTTATTTTTTAGCACAAATTCTTTCAAATCAAGGTGTCATTGAACATATCACTACTCGCAATTCTTTTCAATCACTAAACAAGATTGAAAAAGACAATTTTGTCTTTAAAATAACTACAGCAGAAAGTTTTTGAGTATGTGGATATATGTACTGTATTTATAATCCTTTTGCTGATTCATTTTTTTCGACACCAGTTTGAATTCATTTTTTGTTTTTATATCAAAAATGATATTTTTGTTAATTCTTATGTGCCCCCCTTGTGGGGCATGCTCCATAGTTTGAAAAATACTGATTTATTTCATTTCATTCCTTAACATTAGGTGCACTAGTAGGCATTATATGTTAAAGCATGGGGGTAGCACAATAATTTGAAGAGTATATTACTCCTCAGTTTTTTAGAAGATAATATAACTATAGTTAGTGATCAACTTTAAGCTATCTTATGTTGGAACATCATAAGCTGTAAATGCCTAAATTTTATGGATTTATTATTACTAATATTTAATAAGACACTATATGTTATCTTAATATAAATAACAAAACAAGAACCAGACACAAAAACAGATGCTTTCCATATATCATACCATTGGATCAGGGACTCAAACTCATGGAATTACATTGACCAAGCGTAAATTTGCTGATTATATTACAGTATTGTCATAAATATGAGTGGTGGTAAGTTAGGATTACCTGTATTATGTAGTTATTAAACTTTCATATAATTAAGTTCTTTTATATACAGTATTAACTAATATGTCTGACACTGTCTAAACAATAATATTTAAATGCAATTAATTTATATATATATAACTCATATAGAAATAATAACCAAAGTATATTATAAAACTTTTTAATTTATGGTTTTTAAATTATTGTTGAAACACTTTTTAATTTCACTCATTTTCTATTGTTTTTAGCTATGATACAGGATAATATATTATTAATAAAGAAAGATCATCAATTAATCACCTATACAGATCTCATTTATATACTATTTATAAGTTTAATATTGTTGGTATTAATTTATAAAATGCTTAGATATTAATATTTCCCAATGAAAATTTTGGAATTAATATTAATTAAAA